>JAQBSW010001842.1:0-119693 GCA_029291075.1 Eudiplozoon nipponicum | reverse complement strand
CTCTTCCTTATCCTTATCCGCTTTTTTGTATCTCACACTAGGATTAAATTTCTTCACCATGTCCCTCATTGTTGTATCTATTAAATGAGGAGGGTAACCATTAGTCTTAAATATATCGCGTAGTCTGTCTAATTCTAACTTCCTATGCTTTATATCTGTTAACTTGAGACTTCTCAATGTTAATGACTTTAAGATACCGACTTTCATACGAAACGGGTGATTGGACTTGAAATTAAGAAGGATTCCTGAATAAAAATCCTTCCTATAAACATCTCTTCCCAATTTCAAACCATTTCTAATTAATTTGACATCTAAAAATGGTAATTCACCTGACGATTCCCTTTCTAAGGTAAATTGTAGTTCACTCATTCGATTAGCTAAATTTAAGAAATTTACCAATTTATTGTCACCATGGTTCCATATCAGTAATATATCATCCAAGAAACGTAGGTACAGTTTTGGTTTCAATGGAGTCTTATCCAACAGATTATTTTCCAAATAATGCATAAAGATATTGGCTATTGGGACCGATAAAGGTTGTCCCATTGGAACGCCTCTAATTTGTTTATAAAATTCCTTATGAAATTTAAAATAAGTGGAGGACATACAAATACACATCATCTCCATGACGTGTTCTAACGTCATTTTGCTTCCTTCTAATATTAGTGGGTGATCAACTAGGAAACGTCTAAAACAATCCAGAGCCTCAGGTACCGGTATATTTTCTGTTTTACACCCCCACCCTAACCATTGGAAATATTCTAATAATACAATAGTTATAAGTAATAATTTGTCTGACGCGTGCAAAGGGTAAATTAATGTCTATTGACTGCAGTTTCATTTAGATGTACGTACATGTGTATCAAAATAAAATAATTTAACCAAGTTTTTTAGTTATGCATACACATACACATGGACATGCGTGGCGTGCGCCATTAACTGTTATTAACTTCTCTATCTTGAGTACAACCTAGTGGTTTGAATTGTAATTTAACATGTGCATTAGTCGTTCGGACTTCTGGTTTTATCACTCATGGCATGTTTTTATGACGAGTGTTTCTGAATTATGGGTCTCCCCATCTCAGTTACGTCATTTACATTGAGTGTGTTTAAAAAAACGATTAGTTATTGCATGCAATTGATAAATTATTATTTAGCCACTCTGGTCTAAATTAGTTAGATGAAAACAACAGTTATGAAAATGCACACACACACACAAGTGACACACGTATAACCAATGAAAGGTCAGTCTGGGGTATATAAATATTATGACTAGAGGAAATAACGCGCTTGCTTCATTTGTTTCGTGAAATGCATCTGATGAAGATCTTCGGTAATGAAGATCGAAATATCATAGAAAAAGAAAATTACTGGAACAATGAAAGCTGCGTTAGTCAAAACGCAGATCAGGTAACCATGATGACTATCACAGTTAAATTTAGTCATAATTTGAAATACGTGAAGTCGGATGAAACAAAAGAGGATCGGAAGATCATGGTAAAACCTGATTCAAAACTAAACAGGGAAATAAAAACGGTAGCATTTAAATAATATATGCGTTCTATTTAAATGAAGCCCTTACCATAGACACAAAACGTCCCAACCAAAATGAGAAAATTTAACCGTATGAAATTCAATTTAAGGACTGTATGTGGATTAAGTCATGCGCCCAATTAAGGTAAATAAAGAGGAACACATCGCCGCATAATGAAACCTGGTTCCGACTCCATCCTACCCTCTCCGACTGCAAGCCTTCCCTATACCTCGTGATTATAGATAGAGCCAAAAACTAAGACATCATACTTTATGTCATTGATCATGTCCTGTCTCTCATTTGCTATGGCAAAGAAATTTACTCTGGCTCTCTCCTACCGTGTCTTCCCCTATGAACAGAAACATCAAGAGCGTCCCGTTGTATTTAACCAGTCTTCGAACAACATAACAAAACTACCGCCAGCCGCAACGCACTGACGCGTTTCGACCTTCCATGATCATCATCAGAGTACGACGGCAAACTGACTATCGAGGATCAAACCGCATTGAATATATATGGAAATCAAATTTAGATATGCGGCTCTCACCTCTAGCAGTCTTGCATACATTGAACTTGACTGGAAATGTCGGCTGCACAATTTCTATGCAGTCACGAACATTAACTGTTTGCAGCTTTCGCCACATATACATATATAGGCAATACAATTTAACAATAATTGATTGCGCGGGTGGTGGTAGCAATTATTTAAATCAAGTTTGCGAGCTTGAAGTAAACACCAACCCCATTGTATTTAACCAGTCTTCGAACAACATAACAAAACTACCGCCAGCTGCAACGCACTGACGCGTTTCGACCTTCCATGATCATCATCAGAGTACGACGGCTAACTGACTATCGAGGATCAAACCGCATTGAATATATATGGAAATCAAATTTAGATATGCGGCTCTCACCTCTAGCAGTCTTGCATACATTGAACTTGACTGGAAATGTCGGCTGCACAATTTCTATGCAGTCACGAACATTAACTTTTTGCAGCTTTCGCCACATATACATATATAGGCAATACAATTAAACAATAATTGATTGCGCGGGTGGTGGTAACAATTCTTTAAATCAAGTTTGCGAGCTTGAAGTAAACACCAATCCCATTGTATTTAACCAGTCCTCGAACAACATAACAAAACTACCGCCAGCCGCAACGCACTGACGCGTTTCGACCTTCCATGATCATCATCAGAGTACGGCGGCTAACTGACTATTGAGGATCAAACCGCATTGAATATATATGGAAATCAAATTTAGATATACGGCTCTCACCCCTAGCAGTCTTGCATACATTGAAATTGACTGGAAATGTCGGCTTCGCAATTTCTATGAAGTCACGAACATTAATTTTTTGCAGCTTTCGCCACATTTCAATATATAGACAATACAATTTAACAATAATTGATTTCGCGGGTGGTGGTAAAAATTATTTAAATAAAGTTTGCGAGCTTGAAGTAAACACCAATCCCATTGTATTTAACCAGTCGTCGAACAACATAACAAAACTATCGCCAGCCGCAACGCACTGACGCGTTTCGACCTTCCATGATCATCATCAGAGTACGACGGTAAACTGACTATTGAGGATCAAACCGCATTGAATATATATGGAAATCAAATTTAGATATACGGCTCTCACCCCTAGCAGTCTTGCATACATTGAACTTGACTGCAAATGTCGGCTGCACAATTTCTATTCAGTCACGACATTAATTTTTTACAGCTTTCGCCACATATACATATATAGACAATACAATTAAACAATAATTGATTGAGCGGGTGGTGGTAACAATTATTTAAATCAAGTTGGCGACGGTGAAGTAACGACAAATCTCATTATATTTAACCAGTCGTCGAACAACGTAACAAAACTACCGCTAGCCGCAACGCACTGACGCGTTTCGACCTTCCATGATCATCAACAGAGTACGACGGTAAACTGACTATCAAGGATCAAACCGCATTGAATATATATGGAAATCAAATTTAGATATGCGGCTCTCACCTCTAGCAGTCTTGCATACATTGAACTTGACTGGAAATGTCGGCTGCACAATTTCTATGCAGTCACGAACATTAATTTTTTGCAGCTTTCGCCACATATACATATATAGACAATACAATTTAACAATAATTGATTGCGCGGGTGGTGGTAACAATTATTTAAATCAAGTTTGCGAGCTTGAAGTAAACACCAAACCCATTGTATTTAACCAGTCCTCGAACAACATAACAAAACTACCGCCAGCCGCAACGCACTGACGCGTTTCGACCTTCCATGATCATCATCAGAGTACGACGGCAAACTGACTATCGAGGATCAAACCCATTGAATATATATGGAAATCAAATTTAGATATGCGGCTCTCACCTCTAGCAGTCTTGCATACATTGAACTTGACTGAAATGTCGGCTGCACAATTTCTATGCAGTCACGAACATTAACTGTTTGCAGCTTTCGCCACATATACATATATAGGCAATACAATTTAAACAATAATTGATTGCGCGGGTGGTGGTAACAACTATTTAAATCAAGTTTGCGTGCTTGAAGTAAACACCAATCCCATTGTATTTAACCAGTCATCGAACAACATAACAAAACTACCGCCAGCTGCAACGCACTGACGCGTTTCGACCATCCATGATCATCATCAGAGTACGACGGCAAACTGACTATCGAGGATAAAACCGCATTGAATATATATGGAAATCAAATTTAGATATGCGGCTCTCACCTCTAGCAGTCTTGCATACATTGAACTTGACTGGAAATGTCGGCTGCACAATTTCTATGCAGTCACGAACATTAACTATTTTGCAGCTATCGCCACATATACATATATAGACAATACAATTAAACAATAATTGATTGCGCGGGTGGTGGTAACAATGCTTTAAATCAAGTTTGCGAGCTGTTGAACATGTACAATGATCCCCAAAACGCCATTGGCACAGCAAAGTCGAATCGTACGCTAAATTGACATACTGACGGTTCTTTCGTGTATTTTAGCCTCTCAGGTGCATTTTCATAAGAATGTTAGATTGAAAAACTCATCGTCCTATTTTTTGGTGGTAGTTGAACGAGTCTTTATCTTGAATGATTTTCGAAATTTGATTGACTATTATTTTCAATTTTCCATTATTTCAGGCCCATGACCAAAATGTCACTCGCAATATTCGCGAGACAGTTTGTCTCTTACTCTTGCAGAGTTACTCGACATTGAGGTACTTCTCTACAAATTGTATTCAAGTTGTTTTGATACTTGTCAAAGCTAAATTTATGGAATTACACGAAACAATGCTATAAAGTATTCTTTCACACTCACCACCAGTCACATTGTTATTAGTAAACATGTGTAATTGCGTGTCGCCGTTACACACAGCAATATATAATCATAATTTTGATTTTTATACTGATCTTTTCAATTGTCGAGCTGGAGGGCCTTTACTGTCACATGAAAATTTATTAATACATTATTTATATGGGTCTTAAAACAGTAAAATTTATTTTAATTAAATGCACATCCCACCAAGACAAATTATGGAATAATTAAGCATTCTTCTAGAGTTCACAATACAATTCCAAACATGAAGTTGCGTTATAGAATATAATAGAATAGAAATGCATATTGCGAGCAAAAAAAACAAAATTAAATCGAGCAGCAAGAATAGTTGGTAAAATACCCTATTCCCGACAAAGAGCATCGTTATTCAAAATTGAGGAGTAAAATTACTATAATCAAGATGGCAAACTTGTTATACACACCAGACCCATTAAGGACATACACCTGTCAGTATAAACTAAGAATTTTATAGTGTAGAAAAGGCAATTCATCCAGTAGGCCGGTTTCGTCCTTATTGGGATTTCATCACGTGCTGGCCAGAATTTGCAGTTCACAGGGCTCGAACCTGGGCGCGTCTGCTTCGGAATCTGGAGTTGTAACCACTGAGCCACCGTGTCGCACATTACACACAATTTTCAGTTATATACTAACTAATGTAACACTGTTAGGCATTTTTCTTTTAGGTGGAGCTTATATGGCATCCATTTAGACCCAAAGTTCCAACTAACCATCTCCAATCCTCATTATTTTAACAGACGTCACACTACATGGAGAAGTGGTATGCCTATTCTAATGTGGGTTTGAGTATCCAGTAAGCATGTAATTAATAAATCCTTATAGGGCATATTTTGTTGACGCCGAATTTAGTATAACATTTTGGTCAGGCCTGAGCCATCTTGTTTGTGTGTGTTTTGTGCTAATTACTCACATGCATATCGTTTTGGTCTTCATAAACGTCTGCACTTAAAAATTGGTTCATATGACTCATAATTGTAATAAGATGAGATCTAATAAAGTGTTGAATATGTTCTACCTATGTTTTCTGTGCATTCAATGGCATTTGATAAAATTTTATTTTTCATTGATTCGGCTAAATGCAAAACCCTCAAATCTGTATTCCCAAATTAAATCAGATTACAGATATAATTTATCAATATTTTTCATGTACCTGGTTCTATTTGTGTAACAAATTCAGAACAAATATCTACAATTTTTTGCAATGAGTAATCCATTTTTTTCATCGTATTTGAAATTTCGCTGGAGACATATTTGTACGACTACTAATATTACTATAATCAAGGTTTCGATCTTGATATAAACACCGAACTCAGAAAGTGCATACATTTGTCAGTATAAACTAAGAATTTTATAGTGTAAAAAAGGCAATTCATCCAGTAGACCGGTTTCGTCCCTATTGGGAACTCATCACGTACTGGCCAGAATTTGCGCAAGGTGGCTCAGTGGCTAGAGCACCAGATTCCGAAGCAGACGTGCCTTGGTTCGAGCCTAGTCGGTAGCAAATTCTGGTCAGTACGTTATGAAATCCCAATAAGGACGAAACCGGTCTACTGGATGAATTGCCTTTTCTACACCATACGATTCTTAGTTTGTACTGAGAAAGTGTAAGTACTTAATGGATCAGGTGTTTATATCAAGTTCGCAACCTTGATTTTAGTAAATGTTACCACCGCCCGCGCGATCAATTTTCGTTTAATTCTAAGAGTAGCAAAAAAATGATGATTTCAGCTAAACAGTAACCCTTTATTATATGTTTCATATTAATATTTTTACTTTAATTAACTCAAAAACAATACGGAATAAAATACGCTAGAGTAATTCCTAAGAGCATGATGAATCTGACAATGGTTAAAAATATTTTGAAACCATAACATTCAAATAAAATAAAAATGGGTACGTTTGTAAATCCTCCCCCACCATTATCTGTCTGAATTTGTAATCCAGGCAAAGGTATTAGCGAGTTCAAATATAAAAATATCAGCACAAATATAGTTCTTCCTAATTTCGACTTTCAATAACTTAAGCGAGATCATACCCAAAGATTTTCTCGTAATATATTTGGTGATTGATTATGGAAAGTGCAATTTATAGAGAAAAACAAAGGTTTAACAGCAAGCTTTCCAAGAATAAGCGTAGAAATTTCAGGCGATCTTGATCTAGGCCTATGCCATGACTCTTCGAGACCTGATTCATGTACATACCTGTTTACTTATTTAATCGGCATGTATAAATGCAGTTAATTAAACTTATAACCTATAACGAATGAAAATGCAAGAGTCATAACCTATATCCGAAAAATGACAGAAGACAAATGGTAAAAATATACAAATATATTCATCTTCTAACATATTAGATAGACCATATTTTACTACCGAATTCCAGGTTGCTGCTGCATACTCCAAGATAGGCCTTACCCAAATAATCTACATTTTTATTTGTAAATCTTCTGATAGTATATTTCGCCTTATCAATTCAAACCATTATCTTGGGCGACCTACTTTCCTTTCAATGTGCCACCACATAGAAGCCATACAATGAAATGACGTAACAAGATACGACACATCCTGTCTTATTCGAATCTTGATAACATCATCAACCAACGAATCGTGAAGTTGAATATAACTTAAATCATTTCAACAGCCTAGTTCTTACGTCTGAGTTTTTCAAAATTGTATTCTCAATTCAAGCTTCATTATATGTCTACTTGAATAATTAATATCGAGTATTAGACTGTTCATCAAATATTCGATTTATTTCGGATCTATCGAAAGGATAATTTTTAAATAATTAGCGCAGTTATGATATGGCCACATAAGATCAATTTCTGTGGGAACTCATTTTTAATTTGGAATAATATTGACCTAATCTCGAACTCTGTGAGTTGCAAGGCGTTACACGTAGCAGTCTTCATTTCTTATTATTAAACTGAATAATCATGCTTCCATTGTCAACATAGAAGTTCCGTCATCTTAAAATGAAGGGAATTGTTTTAGTGAACTAACAGCCTCCATTAAAAGTTCAAAATGAAGTGATTCAAGGGCACTTGAGTTACCTATGAAGATAATCAGTGCAGCAATTTTTCTATCGTCAATATTTACGTTATGAACACACATGGACAAATATTTGTTGCGATTGACTGATCTCTTGCCTGTCAATCATGATAATTATCAATGTCCACAAGTTCAGATGAATGAATACTTTCTCATATTAAACGCTTAATTTCTCTCAAGAGAGAAGAACTCATAGACACTAATACCTATAAGCACTAGCAACGATTGGTCTAATAACTTTAGGCAGTGTATATGCCACAGTGAGTATCACTAACTACAAATATAAAAATACATGAACAATTAATTTTTACGTTATAACTTTCCACTAGTCTTTTATACAAGTATTGTACGAAGGGAATTATTCCTAAAATTTTGAAATAATTTTTGGAACATTCTTCGTTTGTTCGCGCTCGTTTCCAGATTTTGTATGATTATTCTGTCAAGTTGTCTTTGATTTCTAGAGAAAGTTTAGCTCTCTGGCTCCTAACTTAATTCGTGTCCTTTTATATTGACTAAACATTTTCAATAAATTTGTTTTGACGAAAGCATTATCTTTTCATTCTATGCTGAAATCGGAAAGCCAAGGAACACAGGTGATGCCTACGGTTGCGCTTTGGTTGTTGTAAAGTCGCATTCTAGTTAATTTGTGGATCAGCGAACGATTACGTTGCACACCCCTTCCGAATTACCAGTTAAAACATCACTGGTGTAAGGTGTTTCTTCAATTGACACGAATACAAATCACCTATAGCTAGAAGCTGTGGAACGTGAATAAAATATTAGGAAGAGTTTAGCTGACGAAAATGGGTACAGTACTGATATCTGGGAGGTTCACGCTAGAATATAGGACATGGCACGCTGCAAAATATGGCGCCCGCGACAGGGACCATTCTACGGGGAATTCTACAGAAGTGAACGATCACATTGATATCATGTCCAGTAGGACATTTGTCATCTATGAATCTTATGAGCAAGGGAAGCACATTTACTTCAGAAATACAGAATTCGCTTAGCTAAGAAGGCTGTCCATAGAAGCCAAGGCGGAGTTAGGGACAGTTCAGGCCCCAGTGTTCTATGGAAGGGTAAATTAAAGTATTCTCGGAATTTTGAAGCAATCAATTTAATAAGGTCTGGGAGCACACAATTAACTGGCAAATGGTGAGATTTGTTTATCTAGAGATCTCAAGGAAGTTGCCCGAGTTATCAACGACCAATTTTACGTTTTTAATGTGTTCCTGTAGTCAAATATCGAATTGATTTAGGCACAAATATGACCATCGTGATGTGAAATATGGTGAAAATATATGGATTCACATTTGATTAATAACTATAGCCTGCGAATTGTAGTCCTATATGAGTTGATAAGATGAAGAAATGGTTTAGTACATTAAGGTAAATAAACCTCCCACAAGTAGAATTTTTTGCTTGCCAGTGTAAATAATACCACAAATGAATCCTCAGGCTAAAGCTATTGGTATAAATACGTGGTTCTGAATCAAGAAGGAATTGGTCCAATAAAACAGATTAGTTGGTCACTATCGAACCACGTTTTGCTAGTTATTTAACCGGTAAAGTCGAGGTGTACCGTAATGTGTTTCCCACATAACAGCGCAATGAACCAAAAATGTCTAAATTTTTTGTAGATCAGTTATAATGACTGCGTGGTAAAAAGTCTGCATGGCGGTATACTGATGGAATAATTCGGGTACAAAACATACATTTATAATTAGTAACCATGTTTAATCGGCTGGTTGTGGACATTCTTAGAGATAATACAACGCCTGCCTTCAACCAATACCAGAATTGGTAGGTATAAGTGCTACGGATCCACCGATTTTGAGCCGGCATTGCATTCGACAAGTAAACGCGCAATATTTGCATAATTTTATTAATAGAAGTAATGACAAATAAAATAGTTATTTGAATATCTGACAATGAGAAATGGATAACAATGGATCACTCCATTGCACAATTTACCAGATTAGACGAAAATACCAAGAAACAAACAATTGAAGAACCGAAATTCAGAGGCTTTACCTTACTCGTAATTTCGGACATTTGGAATGCTAGTAGAAAGAAAGCCGTATAAACAAGACGCATTAAAAATGCATTGGCATAGTGGGAACAACACGAACTGCAAGAATTATTCTTTTTTTACGGAAGTGGTTTGCGACTATGTACAGTCGCCTTCTGAAACAGGAGGGCGTATATGTGGAGATCAATAACTCCCTATATGTAAACAAATTCGTTTTACGCTTGAATTTCAGCTGCTTGTTTATATAAATATTTTACGGAGGTAGTTAATCTTTTTAAATCTTAATAATTTCTCCAACATTCCATGTTTAAATCCCTCTGTTTATCCTAATCTCTCGATTAAAACATGACAAAATTATGAAGCCAATTCAATATTCAAAATAAACCGAATATGGAAAGTGACAATATTTTTGGGAGAGAACTAAGAACTCGAAATCCGTCACAAAAATTCAAGTTATAAGTAACAAATTAGCCTTATCTCCTGCATTATATACGCCAGTAGATTACAGTTTGTATCATTGTAATCTTTATGGTTTCGGAGGATGTGCTATTGCATAAAAATTTTCATTTGAACCAGTGGACTGATGCCTATATGAATCCAATAAGAAAGATTCATGAAGTTGGAACTAGATCTGGACATCTGGCGATCTCTCTTCCTTTGGTGGGGGATATTGCGGGGAAGTTATTCTCTTTTTCGAAAATTTACAATCAAATGTCAAAGAGGTTTATAGACACATTTACAACTATGATGTTTTTAAATTTTTATGTACTGAACTAGAAAAAATCTACAATCCTGCTGATATTTTTAATTTTGATTATGATAATACTTTCTCGTGGTTGAATAAAAAGACAAAGATAGTATGATCAGCAACATAACCTCTTGAGATTTTATTTCCATGTTTGTATTATTAAAATTGAAATGTACACATTATATCATCATGTTAGTCAACAATACATATATTACAGTTAAATACTGTTTGTTGCGAAGACCTAATATATATACAAGTATGTATTAGGTTTTGCGAACCTAGTAACAAATTAGTTCAGTTGTGACCAGAAGGATAAACCAAAGGCAGCATGAACGGAAAGTATAATCTCATGCACATTCGTTTCGTGCTTACTGTGCATGAGATTATACTTTCCGTTCATGATGCCTTTGGTTTATCCTTCTGGTCACATAATATTATGCAATTAGAAACCTATTATGATATAAATGGGCAGGTCATGGTTATCATTTTTTGCATAATGTTACACTCGAATTATACCTTAATTTTTCCTATTTCGATGATGAATCTATAACTATTTATATAATCAATTATTGTACAAATACGATTAATTAATAAGAGCATTTTTCTTATTTCATAATAATTATATCAAATTTGATATGACGTATTCAGTGATATTACAGCCGAATTTTGTTATGTTGATATATTGTACGTTATATATTAGAGAGATTTACTTATATATGAGACTAATTGCACATATTTATGTGATGTGATATTTTTTTATATTGTACATTTTCCAATATTATTACCTTTTTTAATGAAAAATGTGTGGTTTGAATCAAAATTAAGATATTCTATTCTATTTTACAACACAAATAAGCAAAATATTCAACAGCGGCTCCCAGCTTGGATTCAGTTAAACTGTCTATACTGTATCTAAAGAAAGGATCTCTACAGCTGAAATCAAGGTCTCTTCGTGCAATTCCCTGTAAACTAAAAACGCATATAATTAATCTCTCGGAAATCTGATTCAATATCAATACATATGTATATGAAATGAAAATTACAAATTACACATTAATTCGAGTGGATAGATGCATCAGCATATGAGGCGACACCGCAGTCTATCTGTATAATACCTTAAGCTTCTGCTCTATACATACTTCCAACAACACCTTTTCATGTGTTCCATTACTGCTGAAATGTATATATCGTACACAATAAAAAGACATACTAACTAATACAACACTTTCTTATACGTTGGAGAAAATAATAAAGGATAAAATTTCACCTATAGAATAATTATAGGAAATTCTAACTTCACTGATGACCTATCTAGTCGCTCATACTCTACAAACAATATTTTGAATATTTTAAGTCAATTTGAACTCATTCAAAATGTTCTTCAGCCAAACAGACAAAAAATCAATCTTGAACACATATCCGATTATGTAAATATAGAAACAGATATTACACTCTACAAGTAAGTGTCAGAGTGCGTTCATAAACAAGTTTTTTTATCACAAAAACAATCAATGCGCCTGCAATTATAGATTCCGTCACACAACTTTGACGTACAGACTGGTTACTATTTAAACAAACCAGCGTTATGTGCAATATCGATGAGAATAATCCACTACCAAATAATCCTTAAAAATCATGCTTACAAAAAATAAACAACGAAACTTGCACCTTTTATCGTTAAGCATTCGCTATCATTACTACAACGAAGAAATAAGCTAGTCCAACGACTAGCGCAGGCATCAACTAACCTTATATATAAACGAAAACTAATAGACTATAAAATTAAAGAAGAATTAATATATCACACCAAAATAGAGAAACATATTTGCAGGAACCTGAACACCCGACAAACATTTTCTCTAGTCAGTAAAACTCTATAATAACTGGAATATATATATATATATATATATATATATATATATATATATATATACTCTCTCTCAAGGAATAAATAAGTTTAGGTTCTAACTACTCATTTGACAATTTCGAAAATCTGTCTAGCTGGCCAGCAGCCGAAAAATTCACACTTTCCACAGTTGTTATCACACTGCACAATTTTTGAAGCTCAAAAATATCTTGGATGATATAATAGTGAAAGCCATACAATCTTTAAAATCTTAGCACCAAAAAAACCCATCCAAAATATTTGCCAACATGCTCTTTCAACCAGTAAAACTACTTAAACTATTGACTTATAATTCCAACAAAATGCTATTGCCCCAAAACCCCCCGGTTGAAAGGCGATAACTATATTTCAAAATTTTGCCACTTAATGAACCGCTATTGCAATTTAAAGATCCCTATCAATATGGCTTCACTCTAAATTGATCCTGTTCAAAAAGCATGATCATTCTGCTAGATTAAATCAACGATATTCTATCCCTAAACAACGATATTATTGTTACATTTCTAGACTTCCCTACGGCTATTTGGTGCTACATTCATACATGCAAACGGTAAAGCACCTGTCAACCTAAACCTTTACACAAATATCAAGATTCATCTTTAAATATATTTAACAAAGAAAATCTGTTCAACACTAGGACCAATGTTCTTTAATATTGCATTTCGTTAATAAATAATAAAATTTAAAATGGTAAAATTATAAAAAAGCACGGATGACACAACACTAATTTATCAACGCAACCAAAGAATTAGAGATCAATCGTTGCTACATATTAAAGAATATATACAGATCATTGACTATATTCTACAAAACATATCATTTCAAATCAACAAATCTACGTCAGCCTTCATAAAATTCAGTAAAACTATATGACTCACTGATGACATTCTATACTTTGGGGTGACTTTTCACTAAAAAACACAATAAAACACCAAAGAGTAATGCTTATAAATGAATTATGTCCAAGGCAATATATTACCGCCATTGCACAAAATGCCAAGCGTCTAATCATTTTGATAATATAGCAAATAACGAAAATTGAGCTTAGGCTTTTTACTTTCTACGACAATTATACACAGCCATTATTCTGAACCCTACAAACAATGCACTATTTGACAAATTCAAAAGTCCCTAAACATACTTCCTTAGTTGAACATTTCAAATTTGTCATACTCATCGAATCTCACTCACGCAAACCTTCAGCCGCTATGGCTAAGAAGAACAGAAATAACATTCACTGAATTACACATATATATTAAACAACTGGACCTCCATACATTTAAGCTAACTTCTAGCTGCATCTCCAGATAAACTAGAATGGGTCATAAAAAATTATCTCTCCTGATTTCACAACATATTTCAGAATAATATCTGCTCTCTAAATTAATAACCCAATAAAACCAATTACCTAGTGAAACACGTAACCGACATCCGCTTAACTTTAAATGTATTGTTTATGAAATCTTAATATATCTAGTTGTACAATGTCATTCAAATACGACTATTAAAACCCCATTTTTGAAATCACAAACTATTATAGCTAAAATTAAAGATTTCTATTAAATTGAATAGATACTTGCACTATCTTTGTTTCATCTCAAATAATTAGAGGATATTGAACAAAAGAATAAAGGCTCATATAATCATTATCAGAAACGGAGTTTCTGGATTAATTATTACGAAATGAAACTTAATCGATGTCGAAATAAGATGATATCTTCTGCACTGTCCACACGCACATTAAAGAAATCTCAACAAAAGAAGATTAATGTATAAACAGTTATTTTGAATGGGATTGCAGTTTTCATATGCTAGTCAATAGGCAAACGAGCGTTTACATAATCAAACTTTCTCAAGGCGACAAAGTGATTCAGTTAGCCACCATGCTAACTAGGCATGTAGTAAAGTCTTCTGTTTCGTTTTTACAGCTCAAACTCTATATATTACTTCAAAGAGTTATTTTGTCTACACAAAATTTACAATAACACAAAACTCGTTTAATCAAAGCATAAACACGTTTTTAACTTCTAATTCAATGCTGAACTTGTTAGCAACATGCTGTTGGAGCAGAAGATTAAATAATCAGATAAAACTGTTCATATTATTATTCTTATATTTAAAATATTTTAATAGAAATTTCTAAGTCAATTTTTGGTTAATTTTAATTTTTGACAGTATAATCCGTTCTGATTATCTGTGAATAGCCATCAATAAAAAGTGCATTTCCTTATCCATCATATCTAAACTAAGCTCTTTTATAATTAGGTTCATACTAGATTTAACAAAAGCACTTATTTTACTTCTTAATTTACATAGATATATGTCAATATTACTCGGAACAATTTTGGTAAAAAACCAAATTGGAGCAAATTATTCAACAGGTTAGACACAAGTAACATTTGTTATATTCTCAAATAAGGTGATCTTTAATAAAAAAAATTCTGCGCTGTTGTTATTCTTGAGCTAAAATTTTTATAGAATAATATTATGTGGATACATTATGCATAATCCGTCAACAAATTTTACTTCAACAATAGACACACTAATGTCACTTGACTCTAGACAGACGAACTGGCCTCTGATATAATCAAGCAATTGGGAGATAAATTTCATCATCTAAAAGATAGCTCTGTTGACAAGCTTAGTTCTTTTGTGTATTTCTTTCACATATGAATCACTAACGATGAGCTTAAATCGCTCAAATCTCGATCCTTCCTGAAAATAGCAGGAAAAATTAAATTAAAGCGTGGTAGCATATTGATACACCGGAAAACTGAGCAAGCACAAAGCTCTCAACCAGCTTTCTCGTCCCCTTCTACAACTAGAGCCACATACCCTGGATGAAACAAACCTAAGAAACGTCGCTCGTTAACTAGAGGCATTCTTGGTGACGCTCCATCTCTTGCTCTTTTCATACTAAGCCCCCCACAATTTGAAAGACACCCACTAACATCTAACACGCACGGTGAATCCACACTGTACGCTCAAACAACCAAAGACCTTCCGCGATGTCGCGGCCATTTCTGCCGCGTCACAACTTCCACTAACGGACCTCCTCCAGTTTCCTGTGCTAATCCGAAACCCATAATTCTAGCCTAGATAATGACCAGTACGATAGTCCAGAAACCGTCGCTTGCGAATTCAAATGAGACATACAGTACTTAAATGTAGAAACACTGGTTTTCAGAAAACTATTGAAATATCCCATATAATATCCACTTTTTCCAAACTTACCAACGCCCACCAGGACTGTGAAAGCACACCATTTGAACTGGTGTCCTCATTTAAAGACTTACCTCCAAAAGTTATCATCCCTGCTTTCACTAAAAGCTTCGACAGGATCATATATAACGTAACGCATCCTTTCACTAAGTCAAGCGATCGTTTCTGCCATCGCAATGATCAACATGGCTTCCTGAATGAGCGCTTCTCAACTACTAATATAGCCAGTGCCCTTAACAAACATTTCTAAAGGTTATGAACGCACTCTAGATATCTCTAAGACTTATGATTCAGTACCGTTCTCGCCTTACTTTGCATTGGTATATGCAGTAATATCCTCAAACTTATCAGTTTATAGCTCTGAAACCGGTACACGACTGTATGATTCGGAAATGGTCATTCGAGATCAGCTCTAAAGTCACGCAGTGTTCAGTACTTGACCAAACACTATTCAATTTGGCACAGCTCTAGGTTGCAAATAACCATTTCAAGCTGTTCAAATATGTAGATGACGTAGTAATAGTATTCAGCAATCAAACCTTGCCAAGTCCTACCTCATCTCTAGTCACTCAGCTACTATTTTAGCAGTAACCTCACCCTAGTGTAATCGATCCTAAACCCAATCTCGATAAAACACACGATAAAATTTCCTGCGATCTCGTCCATTCTTCCTGACAGAAAAGTTTTCTCTTGATGTTGATATGATTGACATAGTCAAGCACATAAGCATTAATTTTTCTAAATCATTAGACATCTCTCTACATCTTAACCAAATTACAACCAAGCCCGCTTCAAGAGATTAAACTCAACTCTGCAGCCCACTTAATTCAAAGCCTACGTATTATCTCTTGTCTCCTATGCCAGAGAACTGTATTGCGCTCTCAACTTAGCCTCCTCCTATACCATTGAGAAGATTGCTTCTCCATTTTTGAAGCGTTTTCCTTCATAGTACGAATTATCGTGAGACCTTGCTCCACACAAATCTTCGCCATTTATGACTCACCAGAAACTTGATTTATCTACTACGTTCATAAGTTTTCAACATGCCTTCTACTGTCGAAATACGTTCTTCCTAGTCGCCCCTACGTCAAGTGCAACAACAACTCTTCAATTCAGTCCAAATATACTCCAAATATGATTAACAAAAGCAAACTCCTTCCCAAAGAACAAGTGTATACAACTCTTTAAATCAAGTTTGCAATCTTGAAGTAAACACCAATCACATTGTACTTAACCAGTCGTCGAACAACATGGCAAAACTACCGCCATCCGTAACGCACTGACCCCTTTCGACCTTCCATGATTATCATAAGTGTACGACAGTAAATTGACCAGCGAGGATGAAATCGCATTGCATATATATATATATATATATATATATATATATATATATATATATAGAAAGCAAAATTAGATATGCGGCTCTCTTCTAGTAGTCTTGGCTACATTATAATGTGACTGAAAATATCATATGCAAAATTTCTATGCAGTCACGAACATTAGCTGTTTGTAGCTTCCGCCACACACATATATATAGACAATACAATTAAACAATAATTGATTGCGCGTGTGGTGTTAACAATTCTTTAAATCAAGTATGCGAGCATGAAGTTAACACCAATCCTATTGTATTTAACCAGTCGCCGAACAACATAACAAAACTACCGTCAGGAGCAACGCACTGCGCCTTTCGACCTTCAATGATCATCATCAGAGTACGACGCAAACTGAATAGCTACGATCTAACCGCGTTGAATATATATGGATAGCTAAATTAAATATGCGACTCTCTCCTCTAGTAGTCTTGCATACATTGTACGTGAGTGGAAATGTTGGCTGCACAATTACTATGCAGTTACAAAAATTAGCTGTGTGTAGCTTTCGCTATACATATATATAGACAATACAATTAAACAATAGTTGATTGCGCGGGAGCTGGTAACAATTCTTTAACTACTTTTTTGTTAACACTACCCGCGCAATTAGCTACTGTTGAATTGTATTGTCTAAATATTTGTGTGTGGCGAAAGCTACAAAGAGCTAATGTTCGTAACCACAAAGTAATTGTGCAGCCGACATTTTCAGTCATGTTCAATGTACACAAGACTACTAAAGGCGATAGTCCCATATCTAAATTTGCTTTCCATATATATGCAATGCGGTTTGATCCTCGCTTGTCAATTTTCCGTCGTACTCTGATGATGATCATTGAAGGTCGAAACGCGTTAGTGCGTTGTGTTTGCCGGTAGTTTTGTTATGTTGTTCGACGACTGGTTAAATTCAATGTGATTGGTGTTTACTTCAAGGTCGCAAAGTTTATTTAAAGTATTGTTACCATCACCCGCGCAATCAATTATTGCTTAATTGTATTGTCTATATATATATATATATATATATATATATATATATATATATATATATATATATATATATATATATATATATACGTACAATATATGCAAGACTACTAGATGTGAGAGCCGTATATCTAATTTTCCTTTCCATATATATGCATTACGTTTTGATCCTCGTTAGTCTGTTTTGCCGTCGTCCTCTGACGATGATCAAGGAAAGTCGAAAAGCGTCAGTGCGTTGTGGCCGGCGGTAGTTTTGTTAATTTGTTCGATGACTGATTAAATACAAAGAGATTTGTGTTTAATTCTAGTTCGCAAACTGGATTTAAAGAATTTTTACCACCACACGCGCAATCAATTATTGTTTAAAGTGTATATAACGCACTAACTACGGAAACTAAATTCTAATCACAGCACGAATTTGAGGAAGCAGTTAACTTTCACTTCTTTGACAAATTCTTATGCAAGAATGCCGATGGAGAGCGCAACTGATTCTTTCTTCACAGGTAATACTCATTTTACGATATCTTTACCCTAGGCTTTCCACAAGTTTCAGAGCGTAAAGTTTCTTCTCGCTTAGTCTCTAAATTAGGCGCCTTGCTTGAGAATCTAAAAGCCACAAATGGTCATCCACATATTTACTATTTATAGTTAAAGCTAAAGATTGTCTATTGATCTGCCATAATTGCTATATTTAATCTCTATTTGCTTTCAGCTACTAAACGGAAACTCAAAATTACAACGATGAAATGTGAGCACCGATGTTTGGTGCTCGTTCTTCGCTGTCTTCTAACAAATTCTTATATTCGTGCAACTAAAGGCTGCAAATACTATACATGGCTTTAACATCCTATTACTTCGCATACCTTATTCTAGTCGGTTCTATCCCACTCAGTTGATATTTATCTTTCTTCTGGAAACACTATTTCTTTCTGAACTTCCAACAACCTAACTGTTATCACAATTCTTAGCTATTTCGCTAAACACTATTTGCTCAGCTATACATATTCATATTTTTGAATGTTATCTTGGCTTTTTCAATCGTTGGGCTTGATTGAATTTGTCGCTAAATAAACGTGTATCATTAATAGTAATATATTATTAATAAAATATTTATAAACGCTAAGTAGTTTCGGCACGAAAAACGAAGTTAAGTTAAACGCATATTTTTCTTACATCGGAACGTGAACCTCTTCTAAGTATAAGGCTCAATACTTCGACAAACTGTTCTCTATTTAATGCAAGTTTTCCGTTAGGACCAGTTCCTTCAAGCTGATATATTAATAAAGTCATTTGTACCGAAAATCCTTCATAAAGAGCTTCTAAATCATGCACATTAAATTTGCTTTCAATTTTATGGTCGATTCCACTACCAGTAAGAAATAAATACAAAACCTTGTATAGCATGCATCACTAGAAGTGCTAATAGCTAAATTAGTCATTTTGAACAAATTGTAATACAAATTCACAGATAAAATTTGATTTATTCAACAATATATTTCGAGTAAAATTTTATTGCACTTTAATTTTTTATTAAATAAACGGAAAGCGAACTTAAAAATAAAATATGTCAGTGAAATATGCCAATTAAAATGTACTATTTTTGTTTATTTTATATGCTGAGATTATATCACCGATCAATAATTTTCGTAAATGCAGACAAATATGAAACTGTTTCCATGACAAATTTAAAAACAAATAAAGATTTTGTAACTTGTTAAAGACGTAACGACACAAATAAATTGCCAACATATTGCGTACATTAAATTCAATTTAATTTACGCTGCACCAATGAGAAAAAAGCGAAACTTGCCGTTAACCAATAGTGTGCAAGTAGACATATATTACTAGAATAGAATAGAATAGAATAGAATATCTTTATTTGGATTCAAACCACACATGTTCCATGAAATAATAAAATTAGAAAATGTACAATATAAAAAGATATCACACCACACATATTGTAACGACACAAATCAATCGCCGACATATTGTGTAAATTAAATTCAAATTTATTTACGTTGCACCAATGAGAAAAAAGCAAAGTTGCCGTTTAACCACGTTTAACGACGTTTAACCAATAGTATGCAAGTACACATATTGCATGCTATTTAAGCACGGTAATTTACCATGCAAGTCAGTTGTGGCATTTGCCTTCTACCTGCTTCACGCGTGTGCGTTCTGTCGGTTGTCAATACGTGTGCTGTCAATACCTACGCTGGTGATTTGATGGTTTCACGAACAATTAACTACATCCGTGACTCATCTTGTTGCGGTATACCGGAGAGACGAGCCAATTAAGTGCAGAACCAGCAGGAGGCCATCCACATCGTGAGTGCAGCTCAACCACGGGAGCGACAACTCAACCAGAGTCCACCCAAGGCTCTAGGACATCTTCAACTCTGAAGACTTCAAGCGAACGCATTACCAGGCTCTCTTAAGGGCCCCCACATCAGTAACCAATCTCTATTCAGAGCACCTTAACCGAGTTTGTAACATCGTACGGCATTTACTTGAAGCCGGGGCGTTTACAATATGTATGTGAATTTAGTTGTACTGTACAATTAATCAGCATCAGAAAGTTCAGCTCTAAACAGTGATAGATTTTTCATCAAAATTAGGAAAATTTAAGTTATAATTCGAGTATAACATTTTGTAAGGAAAAAAAGGGAACCATGACTAATAATTGATTTTATGCATTTTTTATTAACAAGATGATATAATGCATAACATTTCAGATTTTATAATACAAAATTTGAAGATAGAATCACGAGAAATTATGTTGCTGAAAAACAATTAATCCTGTCTTTCATTTAACCATGAGAAAGTATTATCATAATCAAAATTAAAAATATCAGCAGGATTGAAAACTTTTTCTAGTTCCGTAGGTAAAAATTTAAAAGACATTTCTCTAAGCCCCTTTGGCAATTGATTGTAAATTTTGTAAATTTTTGAAAAAGAGAATAGCTTGCTCGCAACATTCCCCACCAATTGTGGAGATATTGCAAGATGACCAGATCTAGTTCCAATTTCATGACTCTTTCTTATTAGATTCATATAGGCACCAGTCCACTGGTTCGAATGGAAAGCATTTATGCAAAAGCACATTCTCCGAAATCATAAAGGATGCAGTGATACAAACTGTAATCTAGTGGCGTATATAGTGCAGGAGATAGGACTAATTTGTTTCACTACTTTTCTTTGTACAGCTTCTATCTTTTTAGACAAACCATTTGTAAAGGATTCCAAGTAGCGGCAGCATATTCTAGTATCGGTTTAATCCATATTATAAACATTTTAAATTTTATTTTATGCGATATATTTCTATTTATTAATGCCCATCTGTTCTTGGCACTGCCTAATATCCTTTCAATATGTCTCTAAGCAGAATCCGTACAATGAATAGTTATGCCTAAATCCTTAATTTCTTGCATAAGTTTAATCTCACAAACATCATTAATCTCAGCATCATGAAAATAAACATAATTAAATTCTGTTCTGTTACCTATTTTTAAAGCTCTCTTCTTTTTATTGTTTATTCTCAGCCCTAGTGTTAACAAATATCTACTTAAATCCTACAAATCTAGTGTCACATTATTTTTGGAGAATTCAACATTATTTGGATCAATTGGAAAGATTATTTTCAAATCATTAGCAAATTTGCAAACTCGACCGTTAGGGATCTTAGTTTCCAAATGTGCAAATACAATTTTAAATAAAATTGGTCCCAAACTTGATCCCTGTGGAACTCCACTTGTTACCCTTTTCGATTTAGATATCAAATTGTTTACTTGAATACTCATTCTTCGATTATATAAATAGTATCTAAGTAATCTAAAAATATTCGGATCAATATTCAATAAATTAATCGCATTCAAAATAGCATCAAAATATATAGAGTCAAAAGCTTTTGAGATATCTATGAATACAATTAATGCATCTAACTTTTTCTCATCTAATGTAATTACATGTTTCCACATAGAGAGCATATTAGTAGTTGTCGACCTGTCTTTCGTAAAGCCATGTTGGCATATATCAAAATCAGCCGGCAACATACGTTCTAAATGATCTAGTATCAATCGTTCTATTATCTTCAAAAACGAAGGGATAATAGAGATTAATCTATAATCACTGGCACACGTTGGCTTACTTACTTTTGGCAAAGGTTTAGCTACTATCGTTAGCATATCGATTGGTAATTTCCCATTCTTCAAAATTCTATTTATAAAATTCCAGAGTGCATTCATAAAATTTAAAGGTAATTGAAGTAGTTTATCAATCGATATACCAAGGTGATCTTTTTGTTTTTTTGATTTTATTTTTAACATTAATTCTATCAATGCATCACTGTCAATAACAAGTCCTAGATCCTGGTTTCCCGAAAGAACAGGTAGATCAATGAAATTGCTTTCGTTCTGTGGATTACATAACAAGTTGCCAAATACTTCATCCAATTCACAGAGAAATTCATAATCAGTTTTAGCCACAGGTAATATAAGCTTTAATTTTCCTTATATTTACCGTAGACTGTGTGGAGTTTGTGTCCTTGTCTAGGATTACTCTTCAGTTTAGCCAAAATAATTCTCTCTGATCTTTGACGGATTATCAGAAGTGATGAATTAATTTCTTTATCGATCAAATCTAACCTCATTTTTTAATACTATTGATAAGACTACATTTCATTATATTTTCTCGTTTGATTCTTAGATTATATAACTTCCTATTGATTCGCTTTGGTATAACATCCGTAAATGTAAATGCCCTAAATATATCAGATAATAACAATGAAACAGAAGAAACAAATTCTTCATTGTTCATGATAAAAAACATTCATAATCAATTGATAAGCTTAATTCTCTAAAAAGATTCCAGTTGATTCTAGAACATTGCACGTGTGCACTTTCAAAATTAGGTTTCTGTGCGTTGCTACTCAAAAGGTTCCATTGTAAAATAATTTGTTTATGATCCAATTCTTTCAAGTAATTTACTACATCATAACTGTGTGAGTTCAACGCGTCAACTTCTAAATATACATGATCTAAGCATTCCGAACCTCTAGTTGGTTCCTTTATAATCTGCTTAAGATCATGATTAGAAAAAAGAAGATTGATTATTTCACAGTCATGCAGCCTATTAAAATCTCCTACCACAACAATATAACCATGGCAGTCCAAAATAGATTGAAAGGAATTGGTAAACATTTGATCATCATGTAAATTAGCATACGGCGGTCTGTAAGCCGCGGTTAAAATCAGGTTATCAATTTTTATAGTTAAAAAATCAATGACAATATTATATTCGCTAGTATGTAACACTGTTCGATTTAATATCGATTTGCTATAAATAAGTACTCCTCCACCTCTTTTATCCAGTAATCTGTCTTTCCTAAATAGAGAATAATGAGGAATGTCAAATTCATAGTTTTCAATGTTCTTGTTCAGCCAGGTTTCAGATAAAATTATAAAGTCAAAATTGTTACTTATTATAAAATCACACAGCAAAAAAGTTTTATTCTTAACACTTCTACAATTAGCATAAAATAAAGTATATGAACAACCCAACTCATCTTTACAGTTTTCAATAGTTACTGATTTAACTTTTGTGGTTTCCTTATACTTCGTTTGTTGGGTACCGTAGCTATAGTTCGTAGCTGTCCGCTGTCCACAACATTCATTAATGAAACCCCGTTTTTTGTAATTTTAGAATCGATTGACACACCCTTTATTGTAACTTGTTCCGGATGACTTGATTTCTGATCTAAATAGAATAGAATAGAACAGAATATCTTTATTTGGATTCAAACCACATATTTCCATCAAATAATAAAATTGTAAAATGTACAATATATAAAAAAGTTATCACATCACATAAAATTGTGCAATTAGTCTCATGTAGATAAGTATATCTCACTAGTTGTACTATACAATATATCAATATCAGAAAGTTCGACTGAAAAGAATAGTAGATACATTGTTGGGGTCTTTTGCGGGGTTGTTTTCTAGTTCGTGAATTTTATACCCGTCCTCCATATCAATGGTGGCTATTATTATTACCCGTGCGCCTAATCAGTCTCTGATCTTTTTCGGATGGTTGATGTGAGAAGGCAAAAACATCTGGTCATACGTATATTAGATATAATGTTGCAAATAGTAATACAATTCACAGTTTGTTCAAATTGAATATATGTTGGTCAGCTGCTAAAACAGATTTTATGCAAAATAGTTCTTTAACATTATTCACAGTTAAACTAAATTTTCCGTCTTCTAGACAACAAAAGTTAAAATGATTTATGTTTATGAAGAATAATGTTTTGCGCACAAGAAGTTATTCTTACACAAATATCTGGATTGGAATGAACATAATCAAATGATTGAAAACACATGATAATCTGAACATAGTAAAATGATTTATGTTATAAAGAAAAATGTTCTGTATAAGCCGTATAACGACTTCAATGACAAAAAAACTCAAAAATATTTAGTTCAGTGTTTTATCCTCAGGTTATTATATTAATCCATTATTCTCTGAAGTTCGGATAGATAACCACAGTAAATCCATTGCGTAACTTCTGCAACTAAGCGAAATAAGTTCACTGAGACACAATAGTCCACCGCGTGTTTTTTCCGTTTCGTGCGCGGTTCTGTTTCTTTTATAAAAACACTATTAATTACAAATAAAATTGCAGTTCAAGAAATATCGATTAAAACTGCTTGAGACTAAAAGAGATTGTTCCTAAAATCACAGCTAAGAGAAATATTGTTTAAGGACAGAGTTAGAATATTTGACATTAAAGAGCACAGCGTTTGTAAAAATTGACCTTCGTTGGGTTGTAACACGGAGCCGCGTGTTACAACATCATCAAAATAGGAACAATTAAGGTATAATTTGAGTGTAAAATTTTGCAAAAAATTGAGAACCATGACTAGCAATTGATTGTATGTATTGTTGACTAACATGATGATATAATGCATAACATTTCAATTTTAATAATAATAATACAAAACTTGGAAATAAAAATCTCAAGAAAATCTGTTTCCGATAACAATTATCCTTGTTTTTTATTCAACCATGAGAAAGAATAGAATAGAATATCTTTATTTGGATTCAAACCACACATGTTCCATTAAATAATAATATTAGAAAATGTACAATATAAAAAGATATCACATCACATATATATGTGCAATTAATTGTACTGTACAATTTATCAGCATCAGAAAGTTCAGCTGTAAAGAGTGATAGATTCTTCATCAAAATTAGGAAAATTTAAGGTATAATTCGAGTATAACATTTTGTAAGAAGGAATAGGGAACCATGACTAATAATTGATTGTATGCATTGTTGATTAACAAGATGATATAATGCATAACATTTCAGTTTTAATAATAAAAAAATTTGAAGATAGAATCTCGAGAAATTATGCTGCTGAAAAACAATTAATCCCGTCTTTTATTTAACCACGAGAAAGTATTATCATAATCAAAATTTAAAATATCAGCAGAAATGAACACTTTTCCTAGTTCGCTAGATAAAAATTTAAAAGATATTTTAGTTGGAGGCGTTTCTCTAAGCCCCTTTGGCAATTGATAGTAAATTGTGTAAATTTTTGAAAAAGAGAATAGCTTGCTCGCAACATTCCCCACCAATAGTGGAGATATTGCAAATGACCAGATCTAGTTCCAATTTCATGACTCTTTCTTATTAGATTCATATAGGCAAGAGTCCACTGGTTCGAATGGAAAGCTTTTATGCAATAGCACATCCTCCGAAACCATAAAGGATGCAGTGATACAAACTGCAATCTAGTGGCGTATATAGTGCAGGAGATAGGACTAATTTGTTTCACATTTTTTCTTTGTACAGCTTCTATCTTGTTAGACAAACCCTTTGTTAAAGGATTCCAAGAAGCGGCAGCATATTCTAGTATCGGTCTAATCCATATTATAAACATTTTAAATTTTATTTCATTCGATATATATGTTCTATTTACTAGTGCCCATCTGTTCTTGGCACTGCCTACTATCCTTTCAATATGTCTCTCAGCAGAAGCCGTACAATGAATAGTTATGCCTAAATCCTTAATTTCTTGCATAAGTTTAATCTCAAAAACATCATTAATCTCAGCATCATGAAAATAAACATAATTGAAATTCTGTTCTGTTACCTATTTTTAAAGCTCTCGTCTTTTTACTGTTTATTCTCAGCCCTAGTGTTAACAAGTATCTACTTAAATCATACAAATCTAGTGTCACATTATTTTTGGAGAATTCGACATTATTTGGATCAATTGGAAAGATTATTTTCAAATCATCAGCAAATTTGCAAACTCGACCGTTAGGGATCTTAGTTTCCAAATGTGCAAATACAATTTTAAATAAAATTGGCCCCAAACTTGATCCCTGTGGAAATCCACTTGTTACCCTTTTCGATTTAGATATCAAATCGTTTACTTGAATACTCATTCTTCGATTATATAAATAGTATCTAAGTAATCTAAAAATATTAGGATCAATATTCAATAAATTAATCGCATTCAAAATAGCATCAAAAGATATAGATTCAAAAGCTTTTGAGATATCTATAGATAAAATTAATGCATCTAACTTTTATCTCATCTAATGTAATTACATGTTTACACTTAGATAGCATATTAGTAGTTGTCGACCTGTCTTTCGTAAAGCCATGTTGGCATATATCAAAATCACCCGGCAACATACGTTCTAAATGATCTTGTATCAATCGTTCTATTATCTTCAAAAACGAAGGGATAATAGAGATTAATCTATAATCACTGGCACACGTTGGCTTACTTACTTTTGGCAAAGGTTTAGCTACTATCGTTAGCATATCGATTGGTAATTTCCCATTCTTCGAAATTCTATTTATAAAATTCCAGAGCGCATTCATAAAATTTAAAGGTAATTGAAGTAGGTTATCAATCGATATACCAAGGTGAACTTTTTGTTTTTTTGATTTTATTTTTAACATTAATTCTATCAATGCATCACTGTCAATAACAAGTCCTAGATCCTGGTTTCCCGAAGGATCAGGTAGATCAATGAAATTGCTTTCGTTCTGTGGATTACATAACAAGTTGCCAAATACTTCATCCAATTCACAGAGAATAGAGTAGAATATCTTTATTTGGATTCAAACCAAACATGTTCTATAAATTAATAATATTAGAAAATGTACAATATAGAAGAAAAAAGATATCGCATCACATAAATATGTGCAATTAGTCTCATGTACATAAGTAAATCTCACTAGTTGTACTGTATATATAACAAGGTAAAATTCGAGTGTAACATTGTGCAAAAAAATGAGAACCATGACTAGCAATTGATTGTATGTATTGTTGACTAGCATGATGATAAAATGTATAACCTTTCGATTTGAATAATGCTAAAACTTGGAGATAAAAATCTCAAAAAATTATGTTTCTGCTAACAATTATCCATGTCTTTTATTCAACCATGAGAATGTATTATCCTAATCAAAAGAAAAAAAATATCAGCAGGATTGTAGACTTTTTCTAGTCCAGTAGATAAAAATTTAAAAGACATCTTGGATGGAGGCGTTTCTCTAAGCCTTGGTAATTGATTATAAATTTTGTAGATTTTTGAAAAAGAGAATAACTTGCTCGCTAACATTCCCCACCAAAGGAGGAGATATTGCCAAGTGACCAGATCTAGTTCCAACTTCATGACTCTTTCTTATTGGCTTCATATAGGCACCAGTCCACTGGTTCAAATGGAAAACTTTTATGCAATAGCACATCCTCCGAAACCACAAAGATTGCAGTGACACAAACTGTAATCTAGTTGCGTATATAGTGCAGGAGATAGGACTAATTTGTTTCACAACTTTTCTTTGTACAGCTTCTATCTTATTGGACAAACCCTATTTTAATGGATTCCAAGTAGCTGCAGCATATTCTAGTATCGGTCTAATCCATATTATATACATTTTAAGTTTTATGTCATTCGATAAGATATTTCGATTTATTAGTGCCCATCTTTTTTTGGCACTGCCTACTATCCGGTCAATATGTCTCTCAGCAGAAGCTGAACATTGAATCGTTATGCCTAAATCCTTTATTTCTTGCATAAGTTTAATTTCAAAAACATCATTGATCACTGAATCATGAAAATAAATATAATTAAAGTCTGCACGGCTACCTATTTTTACAGCTCTCGTCTTCTTACTGTTTATTCTCAGCCCTAGTTTTATCAAATAACTACTTAAATCACAGAAATCAAGTGTCACATTATTTCTAGAGAATTCAACATTTTTCGGATCAATTGGAAAGATTATTTTTAAACCATCAGCGAATTTGCAAACTCGACCGTTAAGGATCTTTGTTTCCAAATGAGCAAATACGATTTTAAATAAAATTGGCATGGCTATTTAAGCACGGTAAATTTACCATGCAATTCAGTTGTCGCTTTTGCATTCTGCTGTGCGTTACGTGTGCGTACTGTTGACTGTCATCACTTACGCTGATTATTGGATTGTCTTCACCAACAATTGGCAACATCAGTGACACCAATCTTGTTGCTTTACAACTAGAGGGACGAGCCAATTAATGCAGAACTTCAACAATGTTTCCACATCGAGATTACAACGCAACAACAGAAGTAACCGGAGCCCAAGTCAACCCAAGACTCTAGGAAGTCTTCACACTTACGGATCTTTCTCGGTGTGGAAGAAGATAAATCCCCAGCCAAATGTAAAATAACATTAACTGATAAATTTAAACCACCATGGCTGATTGTAACGAATTTTATTTAAAAATAATTTTTTTCCAGAACATTCTGTGTTTAAATACTTGACTTTGAATTGTGCGCCATTTTCAGTTTTCGAGTGTCTCGCACATCGACTGGTTATAACATCTTTTATTCTGCCGCTATTTTAACATTTTTTCTCTATTAAAACGGATACATATTAAAAATACATTTCTGCTATAATTGTTTTATATTCTGTTATTGAAGCACACATAGAAGGGACGTTCTGGAACAGGTAATTTGATAATTCTGTTGTTCACGTATATCTCCTTCCAGATTATTTGTTCGGGAAGTTAAGTGAGACAACTTTCGCATTCCGATTGCCTAACATTGAGTGTCGATTTAATTATTAAACTAACCAGACATGGAGGCCTATATTAAATTTGAGCATACAAGTAGGTTAGTACAGGATATTGCGGATTTGAATCTAGCAGATGCGAATGGAAATATAAGCATATCAGACTCTACTGTTGCTAGTTTACGTAGTGACATTGCACAACTTCAGAGTCAGGATAGGTATAATAGACGTCGAGGGAGTCACTCGCGTCAACGCTTTGAAGGGCCACGCAGATGGTGTAAGGCACATTGCGAGTACGGACGCAGTGCGAAGTGCCAAGGTAAAAATTGTATATAATCAGATGGAAAGGAAGCACTAAACCGGTAGAGAGAAATCCACCACCGGGAAAAGGACAAAACCCTCACTAGTAGGAGCCGTAGGGGGAGTTCCATTACAAAGGCTCCCAGATATTTATTAAAAGGCATACTCAAAGCAAAAGATGCGACTAGATCAAATAGCACCAAAGAAGAAGGCAAGAGGGTCAGATTCTTACTAAGCAAAGATCTGGAAAACATTGCCGGATTGTCCAGCAACAAGTTCATCATTAAAGATGAATTATCTGGATTAGATTTGCTTATCGATACGGGTGCTGAGGTAAGCATAGTTAGGTCAGACGTGGTTGAAGCAGATTGCCCCACATTTGATTATCAACTATGGGCCGCTAACGGTAGTCACATAGGAGTGAAAGGGATGAAAGAAATGTTGGTAACATTAGGCCAAAAATCTTCCTGGAACAATATGGATTAGTGGTCAAACCTAATAAGATTAATATCGGTTGCTCTTCCGTTAAATACCTTGGTAATATACTTTCCAAAGACGGAATCAAACCTTTGGGAAATAAGATCCAAGCTGTAAAGGACGTAACGGAACCCCGAACCGTACGCCAGTTGCGAAGGTTCTTGGGTATGATCAGCTATTACTGTCGATTCATTCCAGGTCTAGCCGGAATTCTTGGATCGTTAACACGCCATTTTACTCGTGAAAAGAGCACCATCAAGAAATCTTGGCCTATAAACTTGAGTCCAGAAGACCGAGAAAATTTCCAAAAGGCTAAGGAAATGTTAAGTGACATAACCACATTAGCACCTGTAGATTGGGCAAAACCTTTCGAGCTAATCACAGAGGCCTCAGATGTTGCATTAGGGGCAGTGCTACAGCAAAGAGATCAGGACGTAGTAAGACCGATTGGGTTTTATAGCCGTAAGCTTAATGATCGAGAGAAACGTTATGATACGTTTGGTAAAGAGCTTCTAGCAGTGTATGCCGCAGTGCTACACTTCGAGCATTACTTAGACGGACATAATTTTAAGTTATTGACCGATCATAAGCCATTGATCAGCATACTTGGTAAAACAGCTAGGCTTAATTACTCTTGTAGAGTAAATTCCCAAATAACACGGTTAGCAGAGTTCGATTTCACTGTGTCTCATATTGTTGGAAAGGAGAATGTGGTAGCAGATGCACTTAGCCGATCGAATGAAGCTGATGTCGAGCTGATATTTCAAGGTCCATTGAAAAGTTTAGATGAATTCAATGCACGATTTCGTTAGTCAAATCGAGGAAGCGCAAGGATCGGATCCCTTCACATTAGTATTGTTCAAAAGACCAGGATATGTTCGTAAGCTCATAAGTGGCAAGTGGTTGTTATGCGAAACATCTAGAAGTCAAACACGACCATATGTGCCATTGGAGTTACGGGCCAAGATTATCCAAGTGTTGCATGACATGGGTCATCCATCCATTAAAGCCACCATTCGATTGATCAACGACAGATATGTATGGCCGCACATGTCTAAAGATATACGGGTATGGGTAAGAGCCTGTGCCAAGTGTCAAACGTGTAAGGTGTGGAGACATACCAGAACCGAGATAAAGAATATTGGGATAACAATTGGACGTTTCAGACACGTAAACATAGACATTTTCGAGATGCCTGAGGTTAATGGGAACAAATACTTGCAGACTATGTTAGATAGATCTAGTCGTCAATTCGAAGTAGCGATTTTAAAAGACTGACAGCACAAGAAGTCTTGTTCGCATTTCTACATAATTGGATATCGCGTTATGGTGTTCCGGAAAAAGTCACTAGTGATCGCGGTAGTCAATTTATGTCCAAGCTTTTCGTAATATCCCTCAACATCATGGGAACCACTGTAATACATACTAGCGCGTATAACCCACGACCGAATGGAATGGTAGAAAGGCTGCATCGTGAACAGAAAGCTTCATTAAGGTGTACTAGTGGAACAAGCTGGATACACGATCTTCCTATAGTACTACTCGCCATGCGCAACAGATATAGGGCACAATTAGGTACTTCCATAGCAGAACCATAGCAGAGAACCATTAAGGTTGCCTGGAGATATTCTAATAGAAACTCCAAGTAGTCTTGATTGGGCTTCTAGTAATGTAGATTGGTTCGTAGGAGCACTTAGAGATAAGATGTGTCGTTTGGCTCCGACCGAGACTAGAAAAGCAAACACCAAATGCTATGTGTCCTCTGATCTAAAATCGGCTTCGCATGTGTATATAACTAATGAAAATAGGGAAGAACTGCCTGACACCATTTTATAAAGGACCATAAAGGTCAAGAGGATGACTGACAAGAATGTCATCATAGAAATAAATGGCATTGAGGATTGTGTTACGTTGGATCGTTGCATTCCCCAGTTTATCTGGATAGACAGTATCACTGAATTAACAGATGCGTCGAATGACCGTCGTTCTATGGGCGAATCTGATGTGTGCAATCCCACCATACAGGCACATAACGATATGCAGAACTCAGAAGATGCGTTGTCTAATATAGTAAAATCTTATTCTACCAGTTCACAGCATGAAAACTATTTGGCAATACCAGATGATTTGGAAGAACCAGTGAAAACTGTACCGGGTAAGATGACGACTTCAGGGGCGCCATTATGCACAACTCGTTTTGGAAGAGTGCCACGTCAGCCGAAGAATCATGATTACGTCTATTACTAGCCGTCATTTTTTTGAGAAGGTAGTGTATGTGGAGGAAGATAAATCCTCCGCCAAATGTAAAATAACATTAACTGATAAATTTAAACCACCATGGCTGATTGTAACGAATTTTATTTAAAAATTTTTTTTCTTTTTATTTTCCAGAACATTCTTTGTTTAAATACTTGACTTTGAATTGTGCGCCATTTTCAGTTTTCGAGTGTCTCGCACCTCGACTGGTTATAACATCTTTTGGTCTGCTGCTATTTTAACATTTTTTCTCTAGTGAAACGGATACATATTAAAAATACATTTCTGCTATAATTGATTTATATTCTGTTATTGAAGCACACATAGAAGGGACGTTCTGGAACAGGTAATTTGATAATTCTGTTGTTCACGTATATCTCCTTCCAGATTATTTGTTCGGGAAGTTAAGCGAGACAACTTTCGCATTCCGATTGCCTAACATTAAGTGTCGATTTAATTATTAAACTAACCAGACATGGAGCCCGATATTAAATTTGAGGACACAAGTAGGTTAGTACAGGATATTGCAGATTTGAATCTAGCAGATGCGAATGGAAGTATAAGCATATCAGACTCTACTGTAAATTTTAGGACTTCAAGCGATCTGGCATCTATGGGGCTCTCAGACTCGAATAGGTTAGGGGCCTCTACACTAGGCATTTGCCGGAGAACGCACGACCGGCCCTGTCAAGTGTCCCCTAACTGTTCATATTTCTTTATTTATGGCACTTTAACCGAGTTTGTAACGTCGTATGGCATTTACTTGAAGCTGGGGCGTTAACAAAATAGGCGACCGCGCCAGGATTCTGAGTACTGTACTGTTTTTTTGGTTTAAATAAAATTGACTTTTTTTTCATTTATTTTGGATAAAAAAGATTAATTTTTCCGTATACGTCTTCTTTACTCTGGTCGTGGTCTTCTGGGAATTTTGTTGGGTATACATGTTCTCTTATAGTCTTGGTCTTCTGGGAATTTTGTTGGGTATACATGTTCCTCTAAAGTCATGGGCTTCTGGGAATTTTGTTGGGTATATTTGTTCTCTCTAATATCGTGGACTTTTGTGGAATTTTCTTTATTACCATATGCTCTATTCAATTTTCCTACGTACAAAACTGCACCGTACAATTCGACAGACTCAATTGCAGAAGATTAAAATTTTTTGGAAGCTGTTACTGTGACGTGTTTTGTGAAGGAACTAATTCATCTGTGTTCTGCGCTCATTCAACTGCGGGTAAGCGTTTCGTTAAAATATATTTATACATTTTCATCTTGCTTATAAATTTATGCTTTTAAGATCCCGTAAGATTGTTAGAATGTCAGGTCGAATTTTAGATATTGATGTTCCTGTTTGGAATGGAGATAGTGAACTATTCTTTATGCACGTAGACTCCACTTTCTCCCCGTTTCCTGATTATGACGGTCATCAAAAACTGTCAAAGGTTTTTGCTAAACTACCTTTTGGATTGCAGCGACGGATTTATCCTAAGCTTGAGGCCATTAGAAAGCTACCTAATCCCATTTTTGGCTTACAAATCGAAGTAGAATCCTTGCTTGGGCCCACAGAAACTGATTTCAATACCGGTGAAGAATTCATTGCAGAAAGAGTTGCTGCAGTCTTAGTTCTGAAAGGTGATTCAATGGCCGAGATGTCGCTAGGCGTTCTTCTAGCAACAGCCACAGGCGAGCCCATGCCAACATATGGCTGCCGATACCGCACACTGAACATAGGTCTACGACGTGAAATTTCTCACAACTTCATCACTGCCAAGGTCTCACATAATATAATAGGCCTTGGTTTCCTTCCGAAATTTCGGCTCATTGTTGATCTTGCCAATCAAAAGATCATCAACCCCTTCACCGGACTTGAGCAAAGTTTTTGGGCACTTGCCTTCGAGCGTTTGGAGTTACAGGTCATTCAGCCAACCCCATTTCATCATTCAGCAGAGATATCAGCAGCTCTTCAAAAATACAAGTCGCTTTTTGACCTTAACAAATCAGAGCTACGAGTCTCCAACACGATGCATCATATCGTCACAGAAGGACAACCTATTGCACTCAAGAAGCGACCACTGGCCCCTGCTAAGCTGAAAGCTGCCCAAGAAGAATTCTCAAGGCTTTTGGAAGAGGGAATCATCAGACCATCGAAAAGTTCATGGGCGTCACCACTGCACTTAGTCTCTAAATCAAACGGATCGTACAGAGCCTGCGGAGATTACCGTAAGCTAAATTCAGTGACAAAATCTGATGCATATCCTATTCCAAATATTAACACTTTACTTGAAAAACTCAACGGCAGCAATTTCTTCTCAGTGATTGACCTCAGACAAGCCTACCATCACATCCCGGTAGCACCAGAGGATATCGAGAAAACTGCAGTCATCACTCCATTTGGCCTTTTCGAATATCTTTACATGCCTTTTGGACTTAAGTGTGCTACACAGACATTTCAAAGATTCATGGACAACATACTTTGCGACGACTCTGCTTATTGTATGTCATATCTCGATGACATTATGGTATTCAGTCCAGATCTAGAATCTCATGCGAAGCATCTACGAAATGTCCTCTCACGCTTATCCAACCACGGACTCAAGATCAATTGTGACAAGACGCAGATTGCAACTACATCCGTGGACTTCTTAGGACATCGTATCACGCCCCAAGGTATTCAACCGTTGCCGTCAAAGACGAATTCAATCAAGAATATCAAGTCACCAAGGACTGTTAGCGAGTTGCAGAAAATTCTGGGAGTACTAAACTATTATCGCAAGTTCCTTCCGGGCCTTTCAAAACAACTTTATCCTTTGTGCAGGCACCTGCGGAACCGAAAAGGACTTAGCAAGAATTCCATCATTGCTTGGTCATCCGAAGACGAGGAATTACTTCGACTTGCCATCAACTCGTTAGCAAATGCCACAATGCTAACACATCCAGATTTTCAAAAACCATTTCTACTCACGACAGATGCTTCTGAATTCGCTATTGGAGCCACGTTGGAACAAGAGATCGACGGAGTTCGGAAGCCTATCAGTTTCTACTCGCGTACTCTCCAACCAGTAGAAACGAGGTACGACACTTTCGGTCGAGAACTTCTCGCCATCCACGACGCAGTGCGCCATTTTATCAGCATCATTGGCAGTAGCAGATTTGTTGTTTTCACAGATCATGCACCATTAGTTAGCGCACTTCGAAACGCAACTTCATCTATCGCCAAGTACCCTGCCAGAGTGGAAAGACAGCTTTCTCGTCTAAGCGAATGGCAATTTGACATCTTTCACGTCAAGGGCAAACAGAACTTCATTGCAGATGCCCTGTCCAGGCCAGACGTCTCTCTACAACCACCTTCGCCGTCACCATTCACTGTCAACTCCGTGGCACTCAGTGAACCTGCACTAACGCCAACTCTCCTGCGAACTGAACAACGCGGTGACATTCACATTCAAAGATCAATAGCCAGTCACCCAACCAAGTTCATATGCCGTCTGTGGGAAGGCTTACCAATTGTTTACTTCACGGGTACGCAGCCCAACAAGCCAGTTCTGCCGACCAGCCTTCAGAGAAAAGTTTTCGATTCAATTCACTCAATTTCTCACCCAGGAAGCCAAGCGACTGTCCGACTTCTTACAGATCGTATCTGGGGTCACAGACTTAGGCAGAATGTTAAACGATGGGTCTCAGAGTGTGCAATTTGTCAGAAAAACAAGATTACACGACACACTCGTTCTAAGTTGCAACATTTTCGAACTACTTCTCACCTAGCCATCGTCCACATCGACATAGTTCATCCGACAAAGGTTCAAGGTTTCGGCTACCTTCTAACTATAATCGATAGATTTACACGGTGGCCTGCGGCATTACCTCTTGGCACTACTTCGGCAGACGAAGTAACTAACGGTTTTATCTATCCATAGCACCTTAACCGAGTTTGTAACGTCGTACGGCATTTACTTGAAGCTGGGACGTTTACAAAACCCTTGCATGATAAAATAATTATATGCCTCAACTCTGCAATATTACTAACTTTATAGCGAATAACTTTAGTTTTATATCCACTATATATATATATAACATTTTTATTCACAAATCTTTATATATATATGTTCGTCAATGAGTAAACGTTGAATGAACCATAGTGTTTGTTGAGACGATATTTTGAATTTCTTCATCGCACTGTACTTGTGAGTGACTAACGTTTTATTGTTATATATATATATATATATATATATATATATATATATATATATATATCATAATAAATATATAGACACCTCAAGTTCTTTTTTACTAATTTAATTAACTAAACGATCTTTGAACGTTTTTTTCACTTGATTACCTAGGTTAGTCAAATGTCTTACTTATCTTGTAAAATAGCCAATACTTCAAAATTTTTGATAAGTCATATGTGGTTTGAATCCAAATAAATAATTCTGTTCAATTCTACATGTACATTTTTTGATATTTAATTATATTACCGATTTGAATAAGCACTTAATGGAGTTTGGATTGAGGGTTAATATTTTAAACGGAGGCGTTAAAATAGGTTTAAGGAATGATTTAATTTATATGTAACTTTGCAACTCAATGGGTGATGATGTTATCTATATCCGGCTAAATCAAGAGTTTACAGATCTTTGAACGAGTCATGATTGTATAAATTCTACGGAGAGACAAATTTTAAAGAAGGTACGTTGGGCTAAAATAGATTTGCATTGATAAAATGAAAAATACCATTGATTGATTGAGAAATAGAATTATATTTATAATTAGAATTTCTTTACTTTGATTTAAACTACGTCTGTTCTATCGAATAGATTACGATATCATAAAATGTGCGATAAACGAAAGACATCACATTACATAAATATTTACAGTGTGACATAAAGTCGGGCTCAAAAGTCACATACAAGTATATCGATTCATCAATACAAGAATAACCATATCTCAGACATCACTTTTCAATACAACGAGAAATACCCCTACATGCAAACAGACACAAACAGACTCAAACACATACGCACAAACACTGAATGATTAAGCAAATACATAAATAGAAGTAAGATGAAGGCCGACTAGTTGCCACCAACATAATCAATATAAATAATTCTTTTGGAATGTGAGCCTTAATAAAACCCATATTACTGTTTCCATTATCAGATACATGAAACGTTTCTTTATCCTATTCTTCTCAAATATCTACAAATCAACATCTCTTTATATATAAATCGAAAGGTCAAACAAAATAGAAAACTGTAAACATGTACAGAGAGTGAAATAAGAGAACAACCAATCATTTTCGTTTATCACCTCCAGTTCAATGCATAAACATGCTTCGCTGTTTGCGTAAATCCGGCTGCAATTTGTTTATCCATAAAGTTTCGTATGTGGCTAACTACCTTCTGTTAGTGTATTTAACAATTATCTTAAATGCTATGTCTGGAAAGCATACGTTTGAGGTTTCAATGAGGTGTTAAGCAATTGAGACTTATATTCACTATTTGATTTAAAAGAGGCGTTTAATTTGCAAATTTCTCTCACTTGAGTATTTAACCAAAATCTAAGTTGATCGACAACTTGCGTATTTATATTGGTAAATAATATTTGATGCCGCCATTAACGACGGTTACTATTGGATTGCTGGTAAAGGCAAGTGTGTTACCTTAAATAACATTCGTAGTTTAGCTGCATTAAATGTGCATGTTAATGCAGCTTCAACTTTCTTTGTGCTATTCTGGAAACTGCATTCCCCCTAAGTGTGAATGTTCAAGTAGATAGCCTTTTTTTCTTGTCCAAAATACGTATATTTCTGTCGATTTCTCCTTTTGATAATTGATTCAATTTAAAAGAAACATGTTGCGCGACAGGAAATAAACAATTTACCTGATTTTCGGATTGCGTACCGAAATATTTGAATCCACTGTCATCATGATTTTTTTGCAAATATTTCGACCTCCGGTTACGGAGGTCTTTTTCAATGCCAAACACATCACACACTTAGTTGACAATCAATATGTTAAGTGGAAATATTAATTTAAATCGCCTCATTTATACTTGTTTTTAGATACACAAACCAATTTAGCATACACTTTCCTAACATTTTTATAAAAAAACGTTATGCTTAAGAGATCTAAAAACAAGTATAAATGAGGCGGTTTAAATTAATATTTCCACTTGACATATTGATTGTCAACTAAGTGTGTGATGTGTTTGGCATTGAAAAAGGGTTCCGTAATTGGAGCCCGAAATATCTGCAAAAATCATGATGACAGTGGATTCAAATATTTCGGTACGCAATCCGAAAATCAGGTAAATTGATTCAATTAATAATCCAGGAAAACCATTCGACATTAAATCGCTTATTTCTTTATTATATTCGTTGTCTGTTGAATCTACACTAACCAACCTGTCAATTCTTGAAAAGCAGCCACGAATTGCTGATAATATACATTGAAACAGCACAAAACTTGTGTGATGCAAATAATGTGCAGACCAGGTTTATTTATGGTAAATCGTTCTATTTAACTTACCGTTAGTATCTTTCTTTAGTAGTAAATTTAAGAAAGATAGACTATCATGTTTCTCGTGCTCTGATGTGAAACTTATATTCTTATGTGATTTGTTGAAACGTTGAAGCAATGTTCATGATTGCAACCTGTTCTTAATGACAAGGGAAATATCATCCACGTACCGTATATATTGAACACATTTACTTATATCACTCCTTAATGATGTGTTATTTAGGTGCTCTAGGAAAATTTCAGCCTACACTAAAAATAGGGGGCTCCCCATTGCTACACCATCAGTCTGTTAATAAATGCATCCATTGAAACGAAATTGTACGTCTTTCGTGCAAAATAAAATAGACTTGCGTAGAGTGTGATCTAGCAACGGAGTTGGTAATATGTCTTGTTCTGACACTTGGACTATAATGTTAATGGTTTCGTCAACTGGAACATTTGAAACAAAGACGTAACATAAAAGTACACCATAATCTTATTTTTAACATTTATATCTTGAGTTCTGTTTACAGCTTCAAAAGAATCAGCAACCGAATAATTACCTACTAGTTTGCGCAAAGGTTCAAGTAAACGAACTAACCATTTCGCTTATGCATGAAACGGAGAATTGATCATTGATAATATTGTTCTCATAGGACAACATTTTTTGTGTGATTTTGATAATCCGTACATTGTTTGTGTATATGATCCAACTGACTTGAGCTTCTGCGCAGCAGCCTCATCAATTAATCCGGTATCTGTCAAGATCTTAATTTCATTTATTACTCTGTGCTCCACTTTGCCAATTTCATCTAATTTATCGTTTTGATGCGTGAATTTCGATTGCCATACAGCATGTTTTTCATCTTTTGTAAGTAGATGAACTTTTCAATTATAACAACGCTCTTGCCTTTATCGGCGAGTAGTATTTTCATTAAAATACTAAAAGCTGATGTAAACAGAAACAGACGTAACAAATTCATATGCGAGACATCTGATTGGAAGCGAAACTGGTTCCTCCTTAACCCATAACACTTTTTTCTATCTCTAGGCTATTATCCAGCGTGAAGTCTCTTCTGACTAGACCCCCCCTTCAACTATTCGCCTCTGATTCTCAAACTCATATAAGGACTCACCGATACCATTTCTGTTCTCGTTTTCACTCTACCGCATTTAAATATTGATTACTCTGCCACAATCTGCTCTACTAAATCTCTTCGTTTTGTTTCAGCAAACAATCGGAAACTCAAAAAGCATACTGGAACATCTATCATTCATCGGACGCTGGTTTCTCTACGCTTTACATCAGACACAACCTCGCTCAACTGAAGTCAATAATCCCTGCACGCGACAATGGCATGCAGATTCTTCTATCTAGTCGATCCTTCCTAGTCCAATGGAATCTCCATTCCATCAGAACGATCTATTACTAATTTGATGAACTTCTCTTTCTCAACTCCCTCCTCCCCTATGGTTATATACTTTGCAAGTCACAATTACATTCAAATTTACATATCCTACTTTTGATTTGTACCTCATCATTTCAACTGTTGGGCCTGTTAGCCTGTGTTGCCAAATAATTTTATTATTATTATTATTATTATTATTAATATTAATATTATTATTAGTAGTAGTAGTATTATATTAATAACAAATATTAGCGCATCTATATTATTCGCATCTAGTGCTATTACATACTCCCCATGGATAGAATGTTAGTAACTGTTGATCAGTCATTCGTAAAATCATGTTGATTTAAATATAGAGTTCAAATGATCTAGTATTAATCGTTCTATTATCCATAAAATTGAAGAGATATTATAAATTAGACAATAATCTGGGTGTTTGTTCACCTAAAAACTTTAGGACATCATTAAAGAGTGGCATGAGTAAATGTGCACGAATTATGTAGTACGTTGATAATATATTCCTTGTCCAAAAAAACAGATTGCAACCATGAAAGTTGCTCTAAATTTTAAACAAATCATATAATGATATCAGTTTCAAGTTAGAGCACGGGAAAGATGATTGTCTACTTTCTTTTAAATGTGCTACAAAAGAAGGATACTAATTTGAAATTAAATATAACATTGTACCATAAAATAAAACGATAACTGATAACGTGGGTGGTGGTAACAATTCTTTAAATCAAGTTTAGAAATTCAAGTTTATCGCCCCAAACTATGTGCGCTTCATTTAGACCATATGGGTTATGCCTGTGAAATACAAATTAATAATTTCACATCAAATTAATCATAATCATAAGTTCAAATAATAGTACGATTTACTGCTATTTGAACATTCAATAATAAATAATCCCATTTGGTAGTTTAGTTATATCATTTTCTAATTCTGCCACGTTATTACATTCTTTTAAACAATCATTGATTGCGCAAGTGGTGGTAACAATTCTTTAAATCAAATTTCGTAGCTTGAAGTAAACACCAATCCCATTGTATTTAACCAGTCGTCGAACAACATAAAAAAACTACCGTCAGTCACACGCACTGACGCGTTTCGACCTTCCATGATCATCATCAGAGTACGACGGCAAACTGACTAGCGAGGATCAAATCGCATTGCATATATATGGAAAGCAAAATTAGATATGCGGCTCTCACCTCTAGTAGTCTTGCATACATTGTACGTGACTGGAAATGTCGGCTGCACAATTTCTATGCAGTCACGAACATTAGCTGTTTGTAGCTTTCGCCACACACATATATATAGACAAAACAATTAAACAATAATTGATTGTGCGGGTGGTGGTAACAATTCTTAAAATCAAGTTTTCGAGCTTGTATTTAACCAGTCATCGAAAAACATAGCAAAACTAATTTCAGTCACCAGTACTGACCGTATTCGACCTTCCATTATGATGATCGTAAGATTACGACGGCAAACTGACTATCGAGGATCAAACCGCAATGCATATATATGGAAAAAAAATTTGGATTACCTCTAGTAATCTCGAATATATTGTACTTGACTGGAAATGTCAGTCTAAATTAGATTGAAAAAAATTTGTAAAATGAATACTGTCGTTTAACCTAGCAGATGAAGTTTTACAAATAGATGTTACGATTATACAGTATAAAATCAATTAGAGAATTACATCCAACGGTATGTTGCAGTGCGTCTAACTAACACATTAACAATAATTGATTGCGCGGGTGGTGGCAACAATTCTTTAAATCAAGATTGCGAGCTTGAAGTAAACACCAATCCCATTGTATTAAACCAGTCGTCGAAAAACATAACAAAACTACCGCCAGCTGCAACGCACTGACGCGTTTCGACCTTCCATGATCATCATCAGAGTACGACGGCAAACTGACTATCGAGGATCAAACCGCATTGAATATATATGGAAATCAAAGTTAGATATGCGACTCTCACCTCTAGCAGTCTCGCATACATTGAACTTGACTGGAAATGTCGGCTGCACAATTTCCATGCAGTCACGAACATTAGCTGTTTGTAGCTTTCGCCACATATACGTATATAGGCAACAAGATATAACAATAATTGATTGTGCGGGTGGTGGTAACATTTCCTTAAATCAAGTTTGCGAGCTTGAAGTAAAGCACCAATACCATTGTATTTAACCAGTCGTCGAACAACATAAAACTATCGCAAGCCGCAACGCACTGACGCGTCTCGACCATCCATGATCATCATCAGAGTACGACGAAAAACTAACTATCGAGGATCAAACCACATTGAATATATATGGAAATCAATGTTAGATATGCGGCTATCACATCTAGCAGTCATGCATACATTGAACTTGACTAGAAATGTTAGCTGCACAATTTCTTTACAGTTACGAACATTTTAGCTGTTTGCAGCTTTCGCCACATATACATATATAGGTAATACAATTTAACAATAATTGATTGCGCGGTTTGTGGTAACAATTCTTTAAATCACGTTTACGAGCTTGAAGTAAGTACCAATAATATTATATTTAACCAGTCGTCAAACAACATAAAAGAACTACCGCCAGTCAAAGCGCATCGATGCGCTTCGACCTTCCGTGATCATCCTAAGAGTACGAGGGCAAACTAACTATCAAGGATCAAACCGCATTGATTTTGTTATGTTATTCGACGACTGGTTAAATACAATGTGATTGGTGTATACTTCAAGCTTGCAAATTTGATTTAAGGAATTGTTACCACAACCTGCACAATCATTTATTGTTAAATTGTATTGCCTATATATGTATATGTGGCGAAAGCCACAAACAGTTATTGTTCGTGACTGCATAGAAATTGTGGAGCCGACATTTCCAGTCAATTTCAATGTATGCGAGACTGCTAGAAGTGAGAGCCGCATATCTAACTTTGATTTCCATATAAATTCAATGCGGTTTGATCCTCGATAGTCAGTTTGCCGTTGTAATCTGATGATGATCATGGAAGGTCGAAATGCGTCAGTGCGTTGACGCTGGCAGTAGTTTTGTCATATTTTTCGACGACCGGCTAAATACAATGGGATTGGTGTTTACTTCAAATTCGCAAACTTAATTTAAAGAATTGTTACCACCACCCGCGCAATCAATTATTGTTAAATTGTATTGCCTGAATGTGTCTATGTGGCGAAAGCTACAAACACTTAATGTTCGTGACTGCATAGAAATTGTGCAGCTGACATTTCCAGTCATGGTCAATGTATGCGAGACTGTTAGGATTGAGAGCCGCATATCTAACTTTGATTTCCATATATATTAAATGCGGTTTGATCCTCGATATTTATTTTGCCTTCGTACTCTAATGATGATCATGGAAGATCTAAACGCGTCAGTGCGTCGCGGTTGGCAGTAGTTTTGTTATGTTGTTCGACGACCTGTTAAATACAATGAGTTTGGTGTTTACATCAAAACACTTCTAACACGTTTATTCACCGACACATTTTTCTTAATAATAAATTTCGAGGTATGTCAAATTTATGATTTTCTATTTCCTTATTTAGCCAAGTTAAAATCTTTGCTTATAATAATATAACACAAAACAATTTTCTTCATAAATCTTCTAAAATTTCTATTAAAATAAAGTGTGAGCAAAATGTCACTTATCTATACATTTGATGATGTATACTGGCTTAAACTTGTCGATTTCGTTCTAGGTTTGTTGTTTTGTTTTTTACAAAACATGCCTTATACCGATTTCCACGATGTTCATATGCGACGATATCTCTGGTATTCCGCTTTTTGTGGTAATAATCTTAAATATCGACAACCTTTGTGCGCTGACTTCTACTGCTAATGAGGATTCTTATGCTTGTAAGTTAACTTCATATTTTGTTTAAAATTAACAAAGAACATAATCAATTAACAAATTTATTACGAGGCAATTTTCTGGATGTAGATTAGTTTAAATTATTGAGTGGAGAAATGGAAAAAAACTATCACTTTATTGGTCTTTTGCAGCTGGAGTTTGACTATACATTTATCGTGGTTATCACTCAATTCATATAACACAGGAATGATTCATTTATTCGATGTATCTTTATTTATTTGATAAATACCTCGGGTGTTTTAACGTATAAATAACTTTTTTCCGGCCTACAGTTTAATTACCAAAATTCTGATCTGAGGGCCTCTACCTCCAGCCAAATTCAAGATCAATTAAATAGTCCAGAAACCGTTGCCTGCAAAATCAAGGGTAATTCGCTCTGTCCCTGATATGTCTAAATGTAAGAGCCCCGCGGTAGAGCGGGACAGTGGTAAACCACTCTCTGAACTAGTCTCGTCGTCAATTGTTAAATTTCCCCACCACATGACGCTGCTTAATTCCAACTGCGCGAGCTCTTTAAAACCGACTTCATCCTGCTTTCAAAACATTCAAATTTTCTACTTACCTGACAAGAGTTTGGTTTAGAAAGTCTAAATAGATGATGAACACCCAAGTCTCATCAAAAAGCGTACAGTCACTCTTATCAGCTCAAGTTCTAGCTCCGGCGACCGTTTTAAGTCTCCCGCATGATTGCACTTTCCGGTCAAATAATCTTTTCCGTGATCTCTCTCTGCAATTCTTATCAACTGCAGGTCACACACACCCTCAATTAATCAGCTGAGGGCATTTCTGCCTTCTAACATACCGGACGTATGCTTTCTTGTCTTCTGCTTTCCATTGTGATGATATGTTCTCATTAAAGGACATTCCTTTTCACAAAGCAACAGAGCTTTTATCCGAGGTTGTGTATTGACTTCATATGTCCAGTCTTTTCTCATGCCTAAGCGACCGATTACCTCATTTGGACTGAAACTCTTGACATTTCAACTTGTGATTCTAAATCAAAGCCTATCTGTCTGCGTTGCATAACGTCCTCCGAATCTCTGAATAATTGTCGACACTACTAGTGCCCAATATTTGTCCACACTTTTCGTTCAGACGACCGTTAAATACATCATAATGGGAGTCAACTTTTTTTATGTTAACTGGCACAGTTTAATTTAATGAAATCATACGTTGTTTCGGCTCTTCGCTGACAACTTGCTTAATCAATTTTCGTAGGAAATAACCAACTCGGCTACGTCATCTCTAACAAAAAATTATCCGACTTCCAAAATCGAGAGATCTTCCCTAATAAAGACAACTGTCAGATATCCTTACTTTTCCCTCTCTTATCTTCTACACCTAGAAATATTATACAAATATTCATGCGATTCACTGATTGTGATGAGTTTAGCTGACTTTTTGATAATTTCTATAGAGGATTAATCATCCCCGACAATCTTATTTTGTGTTATCCCAAGTCCATAACATCTTCACCTCCCACTTAGCATCTGTCAAATCTATCCAGTAAATACGCACGACGAACAAGTTAAGGACCTTATTTAAAGCGCGCGATAACCTTGCATTAAACTCAAGATTACGCATCTCGTGTTCTCCCACTCTTACGTATTTATGATCATATTAAACAAATGATCAATATGCTAGCGCTCCTAATCGAACTCCTCCCAAATCACTTCAGAAATTCGCAATTGTACAAAAACTGTTCCATAAGTCAAAAAAATAATATCATTTTCTCTGGTTAGGATGACGTCAGCTTTGCTAACATCTATATAAGCTATCTTAGAATTTCCTATTTCTTATGCCTCTATATATGAAGATGTTCGGTAACAGAAACACCATGAATCTGAATTGGCTTCTAGGCTGGAACTACGTTACTATGATTGCTGAATTTGTAAACATATGTCTTGAAACAACCTATCTTCCATTATCTCCTGAAGCCCAGAACATCGGGATCCAAACCGGATGGTTGATACATGTACATATTGATATTGTCCAGATGTCAGTTTTCAAAGTTAAAAATATTTTCCCACAATGTTTGATCGTTGTAGTTGTCAATTTGCAGTGTGGATATTGAAGGATATGGCAGCATTGAAAGTTTTGTTTAAATTCCAATATAATTGAGAGTCTAGATATGGCGTACCCGTAAGTGTCAATTGTGGTTACGGTGGTCAGTTTGAGTCAGAACTTTTCATAAGAACTCTCAATATCATGGGAATAAATGCACTGCAGACTAGCGCGTACAATCCCTGAGCAAATTGAAAGGTAAAAGAGCCTGGATTGTGAATTGAAAGCTGCGTTGTTATGTATTTATTATACAAACTGATTATACGATTTTCCCATAGCATTGTTCAACATGTGAAACATATATAGGACACAACTAGGAACTTCCATAGCTGAATTTGTTTACAGAGGACCAATAAGACTGCCAGGAGATCTTCTAGTAGACACTCCGAGTAGAATTTATTGGGCCTCTCGGTACAAAGATTGATTTATTGGAGTACTTAGAAATAAGATGTTGTCTCGCTCAAAAAAAATAAAAACCAAGTGTCACGTGTTCTTTAATTTGAGTTAATAAAAATAGTAAGATTTGCTGAAGCCCATTTTACAAGGGACCGTACAAGGTCAAGAGGATAACAGACAACTTAATAATTTATATACACTGGAATTTAACGGACTTGCCATATTTGGGGCTTTAATTAGTTAATAGGGAAAGAGCTTCTAACCATAAACTGGAAGTGAACTTATTTGCCATCTACTGCTTACAATTGACTATTTATCCGCCCTTATTTCTCTACTTAATTCTATTTCAGCTCCTAAAATCAAACAACAAGTTACGACAAAGATTTGATTGTCTTTGGAGAGTGCTCGTTCTTCCTCACCATATAAGAAACTCGCATATTCGCTCGCTGAAGGCAGGAAATCAAACACAGAGCATTGGCATAGACCTTAGTTGTAATAGATTTTATCTTAGATAATTCAAAATTTTTATGTTAATAATAACAAATTTTATATTAGGTAATCGGCCATACAAATATAACTTGCGTTTTTCAAGGTCTCTATATAAATTTTTAACAAAAACCAACTGATCTATGATATCAAAACCATATGTACAAGATAAACGTTTATTTATCACCAAAGAAATAACATTTGTTATAACCAACATTTCTAAATGCAAATCTTCAAATTTTGGATTTCTAATATGTTTCAATTTTTTGTAAAAGGTTATATTCCTAATATTTTATTTAGAGCAACTATGTAACACATAACCAAACTGTAGTTAATTAAAATGTTTTTTTGTCTAAAAAAAATTCTGCTATTGTTTTATTTAACATTTTCGTTTATTTGTCAAGTTTATTTTTAAATCGGTTTCGCATACGTGTTATAATGTAAGACATAATATCGTTTACTTTGTAGGACAACCGTAAAGTTTAAAATAACTTTAACTTCAGATCCGTCCTTACCGTACAAAGTGTATGTTCTTTATATTTTATTTACAGCTTAAAAGTTCCTGATGACACTCCATTTAAACTAGTACTTCAGTTCGCTGCAAGTCAGGTACGTTTTTGTCAAAAACGCATTTCGCTCATTGTTATGGTTATATAAACATATATCATGATGTCTTTCAGTATAGCATGTAAAATTTAACACTATTAGACTACAAAAACGTAACAGCAACTATGGAAATGTGTAGACTGAGAATTTTGGTATTGTATCGTTTCTACTCACAAACTTCCTTTTTTATATTACTTTAGATAATCGTGGAATTATTAACATATTTTGGATTTTGCTTCATGCTTTATCTTCTTTTGGCTTGCGATCTTTTTATATCCACATCAAAGCCAGAAATATTGCACCAGGCTGATTTTTTCTTAATGCAATTGCAATAGAAATTATATTAGCGTAATCTCTTATCTGGTCTTCCTACTTGCGGTTTTCGCAGGATTAACTGGCCCCTGCTATGATCGTGGTAAAAATAATGAAAGTTTGCTTCATTTACAATATGTTTATGTTAGTAATCTTGTGCTTTTATTTGTACTAAGGACAAAATGAACTCAACATAAATTTTGATATTTCCTCTATTATCTTGGATATTCAAATTCAGACGAAGTAGACTATACATAAGTATGACCATATTAATAGATCGTGCTTTGTACGTTATACAGTAGAAACAGGACACGAAATTAATTTGGATGGCTTGCAGACGCATATGAATTTGTGGTCTTAGTAGATCGACCAGATTGATTAGAGAATCCATCTAAATTAAATTAAGAAATGACATCATGAATGAAACAGCCGTAAAAGAATCACTAAACAAAGTAAGTGTAAAAATATTTCTGACGTGTGAAAATAAGAAATGACATATATCATTTTAGTTGCCCTTGAATAACTAAAATACGTGCCGCATATTATAAGTAATAGATTATTCCTCTATCTTAAGAAAACGCCCACACGCATACACACGGGCATGGCATACGCTGGTCTACTGAATCGTCAGATGTTGCTAAATCGCAGTAACTTCACTGGGATAAGTGTACACGTGCAGTAATTGATTACTTCTCAATCTAAAGCAAACCATAACAGACACAGACATTGTGTACGCTTATCTAGTGAGTCGTCAGTATTTGTTATTAAATCACTAATTTCATTTCAATGAGTGTACACATGCAGACACACGAATCAATTTGGCATACACTTATTCCTTAGATATCTTTTACCAATTCGGAACACCGCTACTGTTAATTTATTCTACCAGACCACCGTATGTATTCTTAATGAATGTTTTCAGAATGGATAATCACTTATCTAGGAATATATCTGATAATTCGTCGTAAATAAGATACTATTTCTGGCGTTCCTGCAGATGCGGCTCAAAATTTAAGTTTCCCTACCATTTCTTCTTAACCAAAAAGTGTAATAACCTGAATAATCACCACGAAATAAAAAACGCATTTCCTATTTGTCTTTAGCTTTATTCTTTATGGAACGACTTTATTAATCATGTTTATAACTATTGTTAAAATATTGTAACCATTTTTTTAGTTTAACGAAAGTCCAGAAACGAGTGCAATAATAACAGACGATGGTGTTGGAATTAACCCGTCGCAGTCTGCAAGTATGTTTTCTTTTCTTCGTTTATTTTAATTTTTGTTTCTTATACTTATATAACGTACTTTATTGTTATAGAAGAAGTTTTTCTGAAACACGGCGGAGCACTAAGGCTTATTCCACGAGATCGTGTTGGTTGCAGCGAAAATTTTTATTCCATTTCGATAACACATGAGAAATATAGATCTGAAGGGTAACAGTCTTGTTTTTAATGTTATGTTTTTGTAAAATAAAGTAAACTTTATATTTTCATTAAGTAGTTGGAGTAGAGAATGACTTGTTCCTAATAATGTAAATAATGCATATACTTTCAATATCAGTTTATATGTCGCTGCTACAACCAGTCGTATATAGAAAAGCTTTTTTGGCGGTTCGTTGGTGCGTCCTGATTCTCATCACACTATTCTTAACTTGCCTTTAAAGAAAATATACATAAACGACAACATTATGCATAGTTTAAATAGGTACACGTACATGTTATGGTAGTTACTCTTGAGGACGAGAAAACACCAATGGCTCTTAATTCTGGAGAATTGCTCCAAAAAAATACAATGCTGAAATAGGGGAATGCTAAGAGCATGCATAGGGCAGCAGCCAAAGCAGAGGTAGAAATTTAAAATTAAATTTTCTAATTTGTCATTATTAGGGTCGAACTTTATGCGAACGGAACCCTATGTATATGTTTGGCATTCTTCGTAATAAGAGCTAGTGCGAGTGTTAACAAAGCAAACAAACACAACCGACTAATTAGGAGCATAATGGCTCGTCTGGATGAAAAATTTAACACAAATAAATCAACATGAAGAACCAAATTTACATGGGCGAATACATTAATGAGCATCGAGCCTATGTACCAGAAAACGAATGTCTATCTGTGTTTATGGCCGAATCAACCAGTTATTTCTGAGATTCATCGGAATTTAAGTGCATGCTTTCACCCCTGGATGTTGAAGGGCAACGCGTTGTGGCTTTAAAGAATTGATACTTTAGTACGATCGCAAAATTTTCCGTTAGAGAACCCAATTTTAAGTGTGGCCGTTCAGTAATTAGTATATCGTTCGGTAGCAGTCCGCTTGTAGTTGCCGGTAAGGTTCTCACTGGCATAGTTTAACTGGTGCGTGTGCGCTCACTTACGTACCAGACAAGAGGAATTGTTTGTTATATTATACCAATAGAAGCCACTACAGAGAAAGTCTTCGTAACTACTCTATCAGATATGGCGCTTAGTCCAACACGCCTGGTGGTCCGGTAAATAAAGTGGAGGAACTGCATTATTTAGCACTCCTAGACATCACATAAGGGTCAACAACACAATGTATGAACCCCATATCAACAGCGCTCAGATGCGATATTCGCTCATGTAATTCTTAGCGCTAGATAGAACGGGTACTTGATGGACGTCGGCAGCTAGTTGCCCGGGAGCTATCTTAATTCTTTTAGACACCAGCATCTATGGAATTAAATGTGATAAATACACAGATTCTTAGACAGAAATGTTGTAGTAGTGCAGTTAGATACAGTTTACTGTCTGGCTAAATCGGAGTACAGTTCAGGGTCCAATGTGACTGAACGACTGGTTAAAAAATTTTCATTAAATATTTTGTCAATTTTATGCCTCGCTCATGGTTTTATTGTTTGCTTATTAAACCTTAGCTTTATGTACATCAGTTTGTTCATTGATTGGAATCACCTAGAAACTACCCAGTTATACTTTGCTCTGAACTACAGAATTAATTTTATTTGTGTTATATTTCGAATAATCACGTTACAAGCGATATAAATTGTGTGAACTTCTATTTAAGAGGTTACTCAATATCTATGTCACCTAGAACGTCGTAAAGAGAAAGCGAGTTGATTATAAACTATTTTTTATGTTGTATACTAATTATTTGTTTAAACGCTAACACAGTCGTTTTTCATACACTTTTTTGAATTCTGTTCGAAATAATCGTACAGTGAGGTAAAATCCTGCATTTTTGACATTTTAAACTTCCTTACTTCTTGTCTTGTCTTATTGATACTCGGGCAGTCATTCAATCAAGATTGGGTTAGCGGTGGAATTGGTATACGGAAATTGGCCTGCAGTATAAACAGTAGACTGAGGACGGGTAGGTTATTGGGTGATGGATTATTTTGGGGTGGCTCAACAATAATTGACCACTGAAAATGTATGTATAGTTATCTTAGAGAACCGCTATTTCAAGGTAGTAATAAGATCACCACCTCACGGTTAATGATAGCCGTTTTTTGCCAGAATCAGGACTATTGTTGCCGCGAACTATGAGTCTAGGCATTAGGGTCTACACGACACTGCATTTTTCTCAGAATCAGATGGCTCGTAAGATAAAGGCTGTGGATCACTTTGTTACACAAAATTTTTTTGATTAGATGAATAATTAATAGTAGGTTGTTAAAATACACAACGTACAGGAGCAGAGCTTTGTTGGGCTCTGGCGCGATGATGTCGGCTTAGGGGAAGTGAAGCATTTATTTACCGATAAATGATATCTTTCGTGTCCGTTTTATAAGAAATAACTAAATACAGATCAGATTAATCTAATCTTAGAATAGGTTCTACCTCATTTCTAGTAGTTAGTATGAACGATGTTGAAGCCTACGGAAGGGACGAATCCGCACCCAGCCAAAAATAAGATGAAAATGGGAATCAATCGGATCTTTGCGAAACTGATAGTGCAAAGCGACACCCCGCGAACTCAAATTGCGGAGATTCAACGTATAAAGCTCGCATTGCGCAAAAATTCAAAAGCTAAGTACAGAGTCCAATTATCTTTATGTACAGTGGAGACAAAACCGCTATCAGAATAACGGAAGGAGTTTCGAATCCAGTACGAAACGCTATTCCAATACCTTAATTCCAAACCTACGATCGATCGCTTTAAACTGAGGCTAAAGTTGAACAATGATTGTAAAATCGCGGCGGCTACTCATGCAATGCAATAAATTATAGATGCTAGCGTTCTAAAGGGTTTCAACGAATGATAAAATTCTTCGTGACAGATTTACCCTATGTTGTTGCCTACAACAACAAAAAAACTTGCGCGCTCGGTTGCAGATGAATTTGTCCATAGCCGTAGAATTTCGATTAAAATTTAAACTTGGAAAGGTACAGATAGGTCAGAAATTTTGGTTTCTGGGCGACTTAGTTTTAGCAAAAGGATGAATGTCACCAGATTCGAAGGTACATCCATTAAGATATTATGCAAAAGGTTTAAATTAGCTTAATTTTGTTGTGAATAAAGGGGCTTACCATTCCATATTTTCAGAGAAAAGTTTTCCGATCTAATTTCTCGGATCATAATTTAGTCAACAGCTCAGCATAATCTAAAAAAGCGATTATGAGATTTTTAAAAAACTCATGTCTAAATTATTTTATAACTACTACTGATATTTCACTAGATAAGGGCGCGTGTTACCATGTGAAATATGTAAAATAATAGTGAATTCGATACCTCATAAGAGGAGCAAAGTGAAACAGATCACTTTGAATGATCGAAAATGACCGCCAATGCCAAAGGTAGTGAAAACGTATTTTAGCATGCGTAGAGCTCGTACTGCTAGCAGTTTTCCTTCGATAATGGGTTTTTTCATATCTTTCGTAAGAGTACGACGTATTATATTGGACTTCAGTCGTCATTTGAAACTGCTACGATGCGTACTTGTGACTCGTTCACTTAACTTCCAAACATCATTTCCTTTGAACAATTTTTGCATTATTTTTAGAAATGCTGCTTGAGTTTCCTCTTGATTTTGAGTGATTCAAACTCTCAATCTAGGGTCTCTATAAATTCATCACGCCAATAATCCGGTTATATCGATGCTATTGATGAGCAATGATAATCCTTCATAGGCTGTAATTTCGAATCCAATGGCATAATTATCCTGCAGAAGTTCAATAACAAAGGAAGCCCAATTGCCGATTTATCTTTACCCTTCCAGAATGTAAGCTTTGAAAAGACTCTGCAACCGAAAATGCGACCGTTTTGCGATTGACAAAATAATGACATCGCCAAAATAAAATTCAAATCAGTCAAGAGGCAATTCATCACTCTGTGGTACATATTGCGTACCAAATTTAGATTGGTAGTGGTTTTTGGGTATCCGCATAACCACTATCAAAATCAAGCATTATTAAACATTTGCCATCTACCAGTTGCGGGAACAGATGGCACTGGATACGACTCAGATTATATTAAATCGTTAAACTAATGAAAAGTAAACATCGGTCGAAGCAACACATGCCCTTGAGTAACGTAAACCGTCGGAGCTCGAAGCATCGGTAAGGATTGTTCCAATACGCCAGATATCATCTCTTGCATTGTTTAGTTATCCGAATCAAGTATTTTAGGATCGCCACATATTCATTATTTTGTCGTCGTCTAACTTGAACTTGTTGTTTAAACGATCATATGTTAGTCAGATGATCAATCATGGACCATCAAGATGGTATTGCACTGTATTCAAAATTTTCATCCACTCTGGCGGCGGACTTATATCACAATGCGCCTAAATACTCCATACCCACTGTATAAGACTGACTCTTCGGCACAGATATTGTAATTTATTAATAATTTACTGCACTGTTCACCAACAGCTATCGCTTCACCGAGTCGAACACATTTCTTCTTTTGTATGTCGCACCATTTAAGCGACCTAGAAACGGGCAACACAGGAACATCGGCTATAGTATTCAATTGCAGATTTCGAAAGTAACCTCAATAAATTTCTTTGCATGTGACAAGGTTCTATTTCTTTCCTTTTACGGCCATCTGATTCTAAGCTACACGTGGCCTTTCGTAAACCAGTAATTCTACGCACTTTTATGTATCTGATTCTCGACCACCTCGAATTTCCATTATCGTAATGTGATGCATCCTCTCACGAAGAACATTAAAGTTAGTGTCAAGTAAGCGATATTATTTAAATCAAGTTTGCGAGCTTGAAGTAAACACCAAACCCATTGTATTTAACCAGTCTTCGAACAACATAACAAAACTACCGCCAGCCGCAACGCACTATGTTGTTCGAAGACTGGTTAAATACAATGGGTTTGGTGTTTACTTCAAGCTCGAAAACTTGATTTAAATAATTGTTACCACCACCCGCGCAATCAATTATTGTTAAGTAAGCGATATATTGGTGGCAACAACTTCCATTGTGCTCGTGTCCCAACGTATTGGGGATGTTTTGCATTGTATGACGCGAAGATTTATCAGAGTAATTGTAGCATCTGCACGGTATTAAATGGGCTCTGCGATGTCCTTCATCTCGATGTGATGATCATCATAACTGAAATTTTCCTAGAACGGACATTCCGTTCCAGCCCGTCATGTGTTTTCGGCAAGGCGCCATATATAGTAGTGAAATATCAATATCATCCAGCGGTTGTAAACCCGACGAAGTATCCGTTATTTTTGGCAGTGTTTTGATTCTGTATAATTCCTAACCGGTGTATTCGTTTGTGAAAAATGGAAGAGGTTCGTGTGACATCTGAGCACGGATGCCACTTATTCGCTCATTTGATTGGGATCTTTTATGTGGAGTCCATCAATGATAAGAATAGATATTTTGTTTAGAAGAAACTAAATATTTAATAGTTCGGCGGTTGAGGAATTCGTCTTTCCTAACACACACGGCTGCTGCCTCCATTACTCTCTTGATCATTCTGGTCCACAAATCTCCGGCTTTTGTTCCGCAACTTTCTGGCACTTGCATCAGCCCTGATTACAACCGTTATGGAGTTCTCGGTCAAAAGTATAGTCACTTTATCAAGAAAATCGTTTTTCTTCCGCCTTCTACTGAAACAAGAAAAACCCTATACGATGTTTGCAGTTTGGACATCATTATTGCAAATTGCTTTAGATAGGATTAGATCAGCGCCTGCTCAAAATGTAGTGACAATTAAAGTAAACTGGATTATCGGATCAGTTTTGTCCAGCTGCTCTTCTGTATCAAGCACGTCACATTCGGTCAAAAAACGCCGTTTCCACATCCTCAACACAAATCTAATGATGCAGTTTCGTCGGATATCTCGATCTGCATATTTCGATTACATAGCACGGCAATGAACTTGACAAATGAAAAGGTGTAAGAAGTTCAATGTGGAAGTCTGATAAATTATGCATTATAACCACAGGTTCTGCTCAAACTCCTGATTCAAACGAACCATATCTTCGTTTGCGTATTAACATACCTAATTTATTATAAAAATGTTGTTCATATTCCTAGCAGAAAGGGGCTGCTAGATTAGGATAATATCTTGGAAGATGCATTGAATTGTTCGGCCAAATCATTTTTAAATTAAGAACCTGGTTACAACCAGTAAATATAATAATTCAACATTGACAAAAAATAAGATGGCTTTAACTAACATTAGGCAAAAAAAATAATATATAAAACAAATAGAGATCTAAGTGTAGCAATAGCCACCTTGAGACTAAGAACACATCAAGGGTCGTATATAGCACTGGTATGAATTCAACAGAAAGTCCTCGCAGAAGCGCCCGTATAAGGATGAAGCAGTCAGCACAATGATGGAAGCAGACTTCGAGCCGCAGAAATGAACATAAAATAATATGTATTTATAAATTTGTTTGACTAAATCGTTGCTTTTTTATACGAGCAAAATCCTATATGTAATTGGCCAAAGATAAAGATTGCGTGTGAAGACGACAAATAGTTTCTGACGGGTTGAGAACCTGGATTAAAAGACTATCAAAATAAACTAATATGAAAATCGAGGTCGGAAGGACTATATGTACACCTAAGGAGGAGACCAGTTGTCTTCCCAGATTGTTAAACCTAATACAGCATTATATTCAAACTTCCTGAGTGCAGCTAATGTCCAGTGCCGACGGTCGACTGCATTAAACTAGGGCTATAACTAAATGAAGGTTACGAACTACTAAAAGTATATTGTGCTCCTCAAAATAAATAAGCAGCAGCCGGCGTTCTTGAACCATTATCTGTTTTTGAGCTCCAATGATTTACGGTACCAAAAAGGATGGTGCGGTCCGAACGGTGGTTGATTTCCGGCATTTAAACTCTGTGACTAAACCTGACCCGTATCCCATGCCGGCTCTGCGTGATCTGTTTCTACAGCTAGCGGAAGGCAAATGGTTTGCCGTGCTTGATCTTAAGCAGGGATTTTGGCAAATTGGCGTGCGGTCCGAAGACCAATGAAAGTTAGCTGTGAGGTATCCAAAGGTCATTACCAATTCACTCGAATACCATTTTGTCTTAAAAACTCACCGAAAGTGTTCCAAAGAATACTCTTTCTTGTCGGACTTGCCTTTTACAACAGCTAACGTGTAAGATGTTATTATATTGGCCATTACTGTACACGAATTACGTATTAGGCTGCAGAAGATATTGGCCAAAGCTGTAGAGTTTGCGATTATATTTAAATCCAGAAAAAGCTCAGATGTGTAGGCAAGTGCGGTTCGTGGTTATAGCCTATCAAGGACTTACTACTGGAAAAAAATGCGGCGGTTTATTCGTATGGTAATTTCTATAGACCATATCACGTAGGGATAGTGTTTACGCAACAACTGTCGTCTAAGTTAACTAGTGACAAGATACCGTTTGACTCTCCTGATAGGTAATACGTCAATACTTGCTTTACCTTTCCTCATAACGATCGGCAAAAATGAAATATGTCAATTGTTACAGACGCGTCAGATATTGGGATAGGAGCAGTGTTACAAGCTGAAGGACGTCCTGCGCAATATATAAGTCGAACACTCACTACGGCGGAACAAAACTATACCATCAGAGAAAAGGGCGCCGTAAAATGGGCGCTACGGAATTTTAGGTATTTTGTCATCGTTAGGCACATAGACGTCTTTACCGACCACAAAGCACTAGTGCATTGGAGATCACTGAGTATAGAGAAGAAACGAGTACACCGGGCCATTGAAGAGCTGGAAGAATACGATGTATCAATTCATCATGGAGCCGGGATCGAGAATGCGGCAGCCGATGCGCTCAGCATAATTTCAGCTGTGTGGGTTTCGGCACTTATCAGTCTCTGAAAAACAAGAAAATGATGTCACATGCCAGTAAATAGGCAGTCAGTTAAAAAAGGACAGTGGTATCGACACCACATAAAACGGTATAATTGTGCGAAAAGGACAAACTGTACAATTCTTTGTACCGGAGTTGTTGCATCCCGGCGCATGGCGATTCATTAAGACATTGCGGTTACGATTTTATGGGCCTAGAGTGTCCAAATAAATACGTAGCTATTGTCAACAGTGTAGTTCATTCCAACGTTGTAAGCCGCAAAAATGGGAAAATATCACTCAGATTGCTTTCAATGCCACTGCACGGAATCAGATTCAGCATATTAACCTGGTAGGTCCATTTCCGGTAACACGTGGCGTGGAGACCTGTTTTACATGGTCGTTATGTTTACTCGATGTGTCGAGTTTGTGCCACTCAAGAAAATCACAACAAAGAAGATTATATTGTGCTTGGAAGAGCGATGGCTCAGTCGATTTGGTGCACCACAAGTTGTTATTATTACTGACCAAAGTGCACAGTTCGAGCCAAGAGAATTTAATCAGTGGTTCCAAGACCTTGACATGAAGTATTCCCGCGCAGCTACTTATCACCCGCAGACCAACAAGACGGACGATGAGAGATATCGCGATGTTGTTGCCACTAGAGCCCTGGACCATGGAGAGACAAATTACATTTGGTCGAGCAGGCCATGCGCTTTATAGTATCACCAGATACATGATTCGCTCTAACGATCATGCTCTATGGAGGGCACATCAGACTGCCAGGTAAACCCTTAATCGCAAGATCTCATGAGCGCTGCACCGTAGCGGATATTCAGGAGCGCCTACAACGGTTAACTGAATATGTAGACGCCACACAGCGACAAGTCTATGCAAGGCGATCTATGCGCACTCGCCTAAATGTCGGCGACTATGTCATGGTCTCGAAGATTGAGCCTATGGCGCTTCAAGCTGTCAATGATGGGAAGTATCGCGTAGCTGTTGTTAACATGCTCGATGGACCACGAGCTGTCGCACTTGATCGTTTAAGCAGGGTGCCAATGCCGACTCTTGAGGGTGGAAATGTTGCAATAGCCACGAACGCACTGAGGGTCCTATATAGGGATGATATGAATTCAACAGAAGGTCCTTGCAGAAGCAGTTAAGAACAATGATGAAAGCAGCCTTCGAGCCGCAGAAGTGAACATAAAGTAATACATATTTGTAAATTTGTTTTGCTAAATCGACGCTTTTTATACGAGCAAATTCCTATAAATAATTGATTAAAAATAAAGTATTTGTGAGAAGATAACAAATGGCTTCTGACGGGTTGGAAACTTTGATTAGAGGATCCACTACACAAATGAATAACTTGACTACAGAATTAGTTATAAAAAATCTCGGCTGGATGATATATTTATAATAAGTACTGATATCCGCATAAACGACCCAACCAATATAGGTGGAACGCTGAGCATCTGTGCAATGTCCCTATAATTAAACCGCCATCTATTAAATTTCCAATTGCATTTGTTACATTCCACTCACTTTTGCACATTACATCAGCTGCGCCCTCCAGACGCAAGAATTTTGTATTTTTAGTCAATAAATCATTTGCGAATAATCTGACATGACTATTATAAAAACAACATTGGCAATATCAACGCGCGGTTTATTGTTTGTATAATTCACGTACCAAAATGATTCACTAAATTATTATTTTACAGATTGATTAAAACACGCATTAAGAATTGTATCCACGATGTCGAAAGTACAATAATAATCCTTACGCTTTCTGAAAATAGTCGCCATTGCTTTGTTTAATAATGAAATCGCACAAATAAAAATCTCACCGGTATGACTATTGTGTACTCTCAGATATATTTGGTTGCCAAGGCCTTCCGCGGAGGCCCAGATTTGGAGAAATTTCATTCAAATGTCAAAAGAAAGTAAGATAAATTTCTAAACAGATCAAAGCGTTGTCAAAAGTAAAAATTATTTTATTCGTCATGAGTTTAATCCTGGTAGCCATATATAGTCATATATATATATATATATATATAGACTTGCACCCTGTTTTCAGTAATTTGATCGTACAGAGATTTAATATCCAGATTTACATATCGGTACACATGAATTGTAGTGTTGACCACTATTAAAAGCGTGTTCATGAAATCTGTAAGTTTTAAAAAAATGGAAATTTATTTAATAAAAATGAAAATCTAGTAAATAACAAAAAGCGACAGATCTTAAAAGTATATGAAACTTAAAACAAAATTAATTTGACATCTGCAGCACACGCTATTTGAGACAAATCTCTTGCTTTCAAATGTCGTACGTGACATAATATAACGATATGAAGTAAAAATACACCTATGCTGGCAAACATGTTCTGATAAAGACATATATATATATATATATATATATATATATATATATAGTAATTACTTACAATGTTATATTTGATCCCTGCACGACACACTTGCTTCAATCTTGTTGACTCCATACTGGTCAATTCTACACTTCATGAATTCAATGTCCACGACAAAGGACTGTGTCGGTCGACGTCTGTTTCCGGTCCGCCATCATCTTCGATCTCACACTCGAACTCATCCGTCCGGACCCAACCTACCCCGCATTGATGGTCGGACACTTCATGGACTGAACTCCAATTGATCTTATCTAATCGAATGCAATTTCGTTTTTTTTCACCAGATTGAACTATCATGAAGTTGATGATAACAGTCCCTTCCTCAATTCCTCCCCCCTGCTATTTAATATTTTGCTAGTCACAATTTTATTCACCTCCACATATTCTACCTATGATTTGTTATTTCAATGGTTGGGCCTATTGGCCTTTGATGCCAAATAAATTAATTATTATTATCTACCAAATCAAATTTTTGTTGTTGTTGTGTTTACATTAAATCCTCCAATAAAATCTAAAATCGTGAATATTTTTAAATTTGCATAATCAACTGTATCTTTACTGTACAAGAATTTTAACTTAATAACAATTCTTGCAGAACGCCAAATAACACAGCACATACATCAGGAACTAATAACTATTGCTCCACTACCACATAATCACGATATCCATAGTTGTGTTTGAGAACACTAGGACACCAAGATCACAAATTTGAATGAATAGCCGGTAATTTACAGCATAACAATAGTACGCAACTGGGATTAATTCAGATTACGTTTTTTTCGTCATGCAATAAATATTTAATTCATACGTCAATATTTAATTAATGTACTACTATTTTTTTTAAATTTAACTATTGGTAACTTAAAGCAATAGATGTACAGACAACGGTTTCATAGAACTTGATGCAAATATCGACATAGAGCCGTCCTTAATTGTGCGAAGCCTCAAATATGGTTTTACGTCTAAATTAAACGAACATTCATTACGCTGGTGGTGATAATAATATAATCAAGGTTGCGATCTTGATATAAAAATCTGACCCATTAAGTACATACATTTGTCAGTATAAACTAATAATTGTATAGTTTAGAAAAGGCAATTCATCCAGTAGACCGATTTTGTCCTTATTGGGAACTCATCACGTACAGCAGATTCGAGTCCTGTCCGCGAAAAATTCTGACCAGAACGAAACCGGTCTTCTGGATGAATTGCCTTTTCTACACTATACAATTCTTAGTTTATACTGAAAAAATGTATTTAACGCTCAATAAGCACAATATTAATTGATCCGCGACGCGATAAGATCAAATGTACTGGACGCTAAAATAGGAAGATGATTTTCGTGGCCTTGGAAGACATACCATCCATCTCGTTGGATGAACTGCAGTTTTTAATTTCATAATTTACTATAAATGTTATTATTATGCAAAGTAAAGCATCAGATAATAAATGCTGATGTACTGCTGCACTGTCTATCTACGAAATTCGGCAGCAGAATCAACACTAGATAATTATTAATGAATTAAAAGATAAAATATCAAAGCAAGTTTTAATTATCTCACATTATTTTTAGACGATTTTCTTTGAACTGTTCGCCGATTAGTGTAACTGGACCAAAAGCCTGTATCACTTCAATAGGTTTTTTTAATTCATTACTCAAAGCACGAATCTATAACGAAAAAGTGACAAAAACTAAAAATTGTACAGATATTTCATAAATTGGAATTATTTGCATGCGCAACAGCGTCCATCTGAGCGAGGGGCTATATTTTTAACTGAATAACTTACTATATTTTATCACAAAAACTATTGAAAAACTGATGTCGCTTTACATGCTGATGTTGCCTTGCCCGAATGCTAACTTGGCCATAATGGTGTTGTGGTGAGGTTTAGTTTGCCTCATTTCTCTCTCCCTATCTCTCTTTTTCTCTCTCGTTAATCTCACTAATAAGTTGTCTAAATTCTCTTATATATTTTTTTCACTCCATATGGTTATATGGCAGTGAAACATTAATCACTTTTGACTTTTGTATGGCTGGACATGATGATGATTTTCTGTATTTGCATTTATTAAACAAGCGCATCAATAAATAAAATGCTCGGAGTAATCATAGTTCTAGCAATGCGGCTAGACGTAGCAGTGACTGGCTTGTAAATGAATGTTAAAAATATTTTCAATATTTTATTTATATATAAAACAATTTATATTATATTATTACAAAAACACGCGGTGCATGTTATAGAGCGAATTTGTTTAACCAATATTAATTTTGCTTGCATAAATTAGACAAAATTAAACAGCCTGAATTAGTGAAAAAGGAAATTGTAGGAAGTGATCAATATAATTTGGCATTATCTTGTTGTCATTCACTTTAAGTTTAATTAAGGTTTAAAACAATTACAGTTTATACTTTTAAAATGGTTACTTGCAGGAGGTTACATTTCAGTATGGATACCAGAATGTAAGTACGAATCTGCTAAGAAGAAGTAATGTGGTGTCTCAGCAGGTGTTTTGAAAATTACGTATATAATAAGAATATTAATTAGTACTTATTATAACGTGTTAAAAGAGATTGCGATAGATGTGTAAAAGATTTATTTAGAAAGTATCACGAATGGTGTGCCATATTGAATCAGACTAATATCAAAAAACATAAACATTTTTATAACAATGGAATGTTAAGAAAGAAACGAAAAGTAGCATTACCAACAGCACACATCAAGCTACTTTTTAAATATTGATTGAAATAAAGGCTCAATTTCGCAGCATATTCTGAAAATAAAATATTAAAACTACCAGTAAAAGTTAAATCTAATAAAAGAAGTATTGTCTTGAAAAATTTGAAAGAAATTGACAAATGCCATTTCATTGAAAATAATTACCTCAACCATGCCTCCCCACATCGACGTATCACGTAGTTTATCGCAGTAGCCATCTAGTTCATCTTCGGAGAATAAAATAACAAATAAGTATGTTTATTTATTTAAATGAACGTTGCAAGCTTGATATAAAGACCAATCCCATTATATTTTTCAAATGCCATTATAAATTAAACTTTGAATAAAGTTTTAAACAAAATTCATCAGGTTCGTCATTCTCATAAAATACTTTTCGAAGTCGTCACGGTCAGAGTTCTAACCGGACCAAATTTTCTCCCGAGTCACACTCATACAATTTTTTTGGATCGATCTTTCCTTATCTGGAGCCTCCCTCGAGCTTTCCAGAAGAAGCTAGCGAAACTCATAAGTCGACATATAATTAGTAAGTGCGTGTAGTCTGCAACAGGATTGGCGCAGATGTATAAATGCGAGAACTGAAACGAAACAGTAAATACTGTTAATTACGAAACTGGTATGCATTCAGGATTACTTAACCCACTCAAAAAATATGTATATATCACCAAAATCAGTTTAATATAATTTACATAGGCGGCACACTGCTATTTTATAATGACATATCGAGGGTGACTAATTAGAACTTTCCGTTGAAGAAATTCCTCATAGGTAATATCTAAAGGTAAGATTACTAAAATCATAAGTTGGTTGTAGTATGCGGCATGGTGGCGTAGTGAATACTCACAAACTCCGAAGTAACTGTGGTACGGTCCGAGTCCTGTCCGCGGCCAAAATCTGAACAGTATTTCAAAGTTCATAATAAGGATGAAACTGATCTCTTGTATGAACTTATAAAAAATTTAGTTTATTCTGAAGAAAACATATAATGGGAATTACGTTTAAGCTCGCGACCATGATTTAATTAATTTTTATCACCGCCCGCGCAACCACTTTTCGTTTAAGTAATTAAATTCCGTAGGTAGTTTTGGATCTGTCATATAATGACAGATTTCGGGTAATTAGTTGCTATATGTTATTAATCTAAAAGAAAGGTTTACCAGGAATCATTAGTCCGTATATAGATGAAAATTGAGCCGTGGGTGGCAGGAAAACGCATTAGTTAGTGTCCCAGATTCCGAAGCAAACCTTCTCAGGTTCTAACCCAGTCCACGGTAAGTTCTAAACAGTATGTAATGAGTTCCCAGTAAGGACGAAACCAGTCTACTGGATGAATTGCTTTTTTACATTAAGCTTGCAGCTTTAATCTATATAAATATAACCTATTATAGTTTAATTAATAAAAGTTCATTTCAATACCATTTGCGCAGGTTGCGTGGTACGTGTTCTGTAATGACAGATTGGCATTGGCTTGTTAAAACTTATGGTATAAATATATTCCAAATAGATTACACCTGAAGGTAGAGCTAATCAAAATACAAGTTGGTAAATGAATAGAAATTTCTTGTAGTGAGTGCCAGACTCATAAGAAAACGTGTCCAGATTTTAACTCTGATTGCTGAAAATTCTGGAAAATACTTGTCGAGGTCTCAACGAGGACGAAACTAGTTTACTTGATGAAATAGTTTTTCTATCATAAGCAATGTTTATCTGCATTGACAATGTTTTTATCGTCAAAATTTGCCTATATATGCATATAATTGAGGTAAATATATATTTCAAAATTCAGCAGAAGCAAGAAACTGCTGTTAAATATTTTTTTTAAATTTGAATTAAAACTTTTCTGTAGAAAATATAAAAAAATATGAACTCCAAACAAAAAATTATTGAATATCAAACGAACAAACCTGCTTTTACGACATCGCCTTTGTCTGAGAGAAGGTAAGGTTGGAATTCTTCGAAGTTTTCGCGTATGTGCTCAGCAGCCATTTTACGTAATTCTTTTGCCGACTTAATGTCATTCATTAAGCGAAGTTGATGGCTAATAGAATGAAACAGACAGTCACCATCTGCAGGTACCTGATGGATGGCAGACATTACGACAAAAAATAAGTGGCTTTTTAACGCAAATTTTAAAATATTATCTCAGATAAATATTAGAAATCTAAAAAATAGTGTAAGCAACCATTCAAATGCCTTTATAAAATAAATATTTTGCAGGATCAATTTTTTTTAAATTCCTTTTATTAAGGGGCGCTCATTATGCTTGCAAACTTCTTTATATAATATTTCTCAATAAACAAATACATATATTGAAGCAAAAATATAGATTTTCAAACCTCGTTAGAACTGATAGGAATGTTAGCGAGGAAAAGAATACCAAAACCGACGAATTTTCAAGTACCACAGATCGGCTAAATTAATCGAAATCCGTATAGGAACCACACTAAATTGAAATAATAATTTGCACACGATTTTGTTTCATGGCGTTCTATATGCTGATTAGTACGATATCATTCGCAGATAAGGTTGTCTAATAAGAACATGAGCCCCCTAAGGCTTTCTACAAATGTTTATTTACGTATATCAAGACCAAGCAGAGACAAAATATGAGGGGTCTGCTACCTTTTAACCCCCCTATCCCAAATCGGAGCCGTAGTGGTGTGGGTTATTTCGCATGCTCCAAGGAATTCATATAGACGGCATCTTAATATCAACGAAGTTCAGTCCAAGAGCGTCAATGAAAGATATGCGCAATACTTAAATCTGCTGGATTTCGACTGGAATGGAATCTTGAAGAGGTTGTTGGCTATAGCAAGAATAAAATCGTCACAGCGGATGAACTGCCATTAAAAATTTTTGATAAAAATGGGTCCAGAAGTGAGCAAAGTTTGATCCGATGTGGTGGAAATTGATAGCCCCACATCAACTATGGTTTTCCAATAGAATTCCAATTGAGGTTAAATGTGTTAAAAAATTCTATGTGACATTGGGGCAGAATTCGCAATTCACGTGGAATTTTCTGGTCGCTGATAACATTATTGGAACGGATTTTTATGGCCAAAATCCAGGACTGGGAACTCAATAATAAGGTCAGTGAAACAACCCAGACCCATAGCCGCCGATGACTTGGCGGATGTCATCGAGAAACACCTGGCTGTTACTGCCTTTCAATACCAGGCGAAATGGACTGAAGACAGGCATAGAACACCAAATAGAGTTCGCCAAAGGCTTAACCAACAACACAACACAAACAACAGATTGATATTGAAGAACTGAAGCTGTTAAACGAAGGAATTTGTAAGCGTTCAAATTTCAACTTTTCATCGTGCTATTTCTCCGCTTGTGTACAATCTTAAATTATTTTTACGTCTAAATTGAGAAAATATATGATATTCAAACGCCTATCATGTCCAGAGGCAAAAGCTGGCAGAATTTATAAGAAATACTTGTCATTATTAAAACGTTTAATGACTAACGTGTACGCAATATTAGCTGCCATAGTCGGGTTACCTATATGGATACTTGCAAAGTATGTTCATTGAAGTAAAGCTTTTGTTGCATCAATTAACATAGAAAAGGTAACAAAATAATTGAAATATCGCGTCCTGGGACGCGAAATTAATCGCCTTTTCCCATGTGCGAGGCCAAAATGAGTATTTTATAAGTACTCGAAGAAATCTTGGTTTAATGGAACCAAAATATATAGATACCACGCATGTACAGTTCGCGAGTCGAAAAACTTGCTAGTTGGCAAGACAACAGTGCGCACATACCATACGCTAGAAAAGACCAGAAAAGACTACTGTAAATCTTCCTTTTGTGTATGCTGCGTGTTATGTCTCGAATGTCGCATTTCTGATCCAATCAAATCAGTTAATATTGCTGATGCATTGTTAGACTCACTAAAAGTTTAAAGGAAAATAATGGCTAAATTTTGAGTTTATTAATATAGAGGGAACCATTGTCAATAAGATTGATCTTTTAAAATATGATTCTTTAGTCTTATAATCAATGAGTTATTAAATTCAACGGATTTGAAAAGCCAGTTACTTGGAATACAACATGACTTCAGCCTAAATGATTTTATAATTAAATTCAAACGTTACAAGACTGCGTATAAAAATTAATTTTAAATCAAACTTTTTCCGTTTGACGAGTTTATATTTAGGCTCAAACCACCATACTACCTTAATCAATGATAATAAGCATCACACAGGACAGGTTGAGGCAACATTAATGACTACATCTGTTTTATAGTGGATGGAGTGATAGACTGGTAGATGGTCACTAAAATCTAATTACGATGATTAAACTGTGATCCTTATGTTTGTTTGATCACACAATTACTTTGTATGTGAATGACCAAAAAATCCTTGGTCAAAAACACTAACTATTAATGTAGATGATCTTTCATATCGAAACCAAAAAATATATTGATAAGCGATACAATTGTTTCAAAATTATTTTCCAATGCCGTGCATTGCGTATGCGGGCAGTAGCTTTGCACGGACAGTTTCACAAAGACCCGATTGATCACAATTTCCAATTTCGTTTTGTCTTCCTTCCATTGGGACGAATACAAACTCAGCCCGAAGGAAGACAAAACGAAATTGGAAATTGTGATTAATCGGATCTTTGTGAAACTATCCGTGCAAAACTACTGCCCACGAACGCAAAACGCGGCATTGGAAAATATGAATCTGGCACTCCGCAATCAATTTTTTAAAAATACTTGAGTTTCACAATTAATTATACTTCATATTGATCATAATTATGTTTGGGCTCTAAAAGAACATTATCTCATAATCTCCATCATCATGCACAACCATACAAAACCCAATAGTAACTAAGGTTTCAGTGCTGTATAACCTTAGGGAAAACAAAAACGATTTTTTTATAAATAGCGACAAAATAATTTACCCTCATAAATTATTAGTGACATTTATGAGAAAAGCACCTTGACCAACACCACTGCTGGTAGTTAATTTGTGTGTTAATTCGTTGTAGATCAAAACGTGACCAAAATTGTTTGTTTAAAGATTGCGCATAATATTTACAATTTTGTGGGCACATCAATTTTTGACAGAAAATCAAATAGAACATTGAGATCCATGGATTTAAACGCACCCTCGAAGTCTAGAAAGACGGCTACTGTTAGACGGCGATATACCTTAAGGTAAAAATTTTAAATATACAACCTCGTCCTGAACGGAATCCGGCCCTATCTTCTATAGTATGTGATTTGCTCGAAGCGCTCAGACAACGTAAGATAACCGTAGCCAATAACATAGACACTAGTCAAATTTATACCACGATGGTTATCATACCAATTACGATTGCCTCTTGAAAATATGGAGTAAAGTCCACTCAGTCCAAGCAAGTTGTACGGTCACCTCATTGAACATAGTCCGAAAAAATTTATTCAACGCTCCCGAAATAATATCGCCACCATCCGTTAAACAAGCATCAGGGCCTGTGGTTTGTGACATTTAAGAGATAGAATTGCATCTCTTATTTTTAACTTTGATGGCTCTTCGAAATTAGCATTCCACACTGTTGATACAGGTATGCTTTTGGGAATCGTAACTGACGCAGGTGCCAAAGAAAATGGATTTTTGAAGTGTTCAGCACACCTATCATGACGACTTAATTTATCGATTTTCATCTGGTTATTACAATCATTTAAAGTTTCGCTAGCTTGTACTTTTCTCGGGCCTGTTGCACGAATAAGTAGTACCATACAGCGACTATTACCTGATGCGAACGCTTCTTCCATCTGTTCAGCTATTCTGGTCCAAAATGATTCGAGATCGACTTTTAGACTGCGCTTAAGTTGGCGTATTCTTTCGAATATATCCTTAGATTTTACAGATAATCTATCTATGGAAGCCTACAAATCCACATACAATAGTGCCTGAAGTGTGCATAGGGTAGCCTATCTTGGTCCAACGTAAATTCGAATTTTCATTATTAATACCAGATAGCTTTGACTTTAGAATATCCTCATATCAGAAGGACGATTGTTCAAGTTTGCTTACATCTATCTGAGGTTAATTCTTATTTTACCAGAAAATTTATGCGCAAATCTGCAACGGAAAATTGCATGGTCCAAGTCGACATAAGTGTATTAAACAGAACGGCAATGTTGGATGCAACCACGCTATTTACAACAAAATGATACATGATCTATTTAGTTCCAGATTTTTCCAGGAGCTGGAGGTCAACAAGTGGCGCATCATATTAAATACTACATCTGAAGTTTATGCTAATTAAATATAATCTGTTTCGCTCAGCTACCCAAAAGTCGTTCGCATAACGTAAGCAAGTAATCATAATTAATTTACCAAATAAATAAAGATAAGGTAATGTTCTGAATCAAAGTAACAAGCACAGCAATCGGGCAGAATGATTAGACAAATCAGAAGAAAGAGTTGCCTAAAATATTAGGCTTTATTCATCATATAATGCAGATATACATGCTAAAAGACAAAACAAAACATGTTAGTATACGAACGGTGTTAATATAAATGTGTGTACAAATAAACAAACATATCATTCTCCTCCACTGCGATTTGTAGCGTAGCGTCAGAGTCAAAACAAGACTGTTATAGTAGCAATTCAAAGAGGATTGAGAAAACATAGTATTTAAACATTTCCACTTCGTAAATTATAAGAATGAACACGTTGTTGTTGATTGATAAGGTTTTCGAGATTCTCTGATAGGTCACGAGCATTTGAGTTATCCGTAGATTCACCATTTGCCTTAATATTATCAATATCGGTATCGTCATTATAGGAGGTTTGTTCATCAGCAACAACCGGTTCATTTTCACAGAGTCCCATATTAGTTCCAGCTTCATTCATCAGTGCGTCGGAGCCTTTCGGGGCTAATTGACGGATAGATACTGTATCTTCTCTTCCATCAGAAAAACGAACATGCACATAGTTAGGATTGCAATGAATTAGTTCAACTTCTTCCACAGAGGGGTCATATTTAGAAATTCTAGCATTCTTCTTGAGTAAAACTTTGCCAGGAACAGTAAGCCAGGTTGGGAGTGTGTTACCAAAAGTCGACCTTCTATTGTGTCGAAAAAGACGCTCGTGAGGGGTTTCGTTGGTAGATGTGCACAATAATGAACGGATTGAATGTAATGCGTCCAGCAGCACGCATTCCCAGTTTTCAACTGAAAGCCTTTTTGATCTGAGAGCGAGAAGGATCGATTTCCATAAGGTACCATTCATTCTTTCTACCTGTCCATTTCCTTTGGGATTATAAGGAGTCGTTCTACTCGAAGCTATACCTTTTTCCTGAAGAAAATTTTGTACCTCGGTCGACATGAAGGAAGAACCTCTGTCTGAGTGAATGTACGAAGGCATCCCAAACATTGCGAATATTTGACACAGGTGAAGTATGACGGTGTGACTGCTAAGGTCAGGACAAGCAAATGCAAAGGGAAATCGAGAATATTCATCGATGACTGTCAGTAGATAACGATTACGAGTTGATGAAGGAAGAGGTCCTTTAAAATCGATAGATAACCGCTCAAACGGTTGGGTAGCTTTGATTAATTGGCCTTGAATTGCTGAAGGAAATCTGGGTTTGATTTCAGAGCACACTTCACAACTCAAGGTCATTTTTCGAATTTCATCAATAGAATATGGTAAATTACGAGATTTCACAAAGTGAAGCATACGAGAAATTCCAGGATGACAAAGATAATCATGTATTTGTTTTAAATCCAGTCCATTTAGAAGCGCGCCACAACAGGATCGACTTAGTGCATCTGCCGCTTTATTATCTTTTCCGGGTCTGTAGACAACATCGAAGCTGTAAGGTGATAATTCCATTTTCCAGCGCAAAATTTTATCGTTCTTCACCCTTCCCCGATTTTGATTGCCAAAAATAAAGGAAACAGATCTTTGATCAGTGACAAGTTTGAAATGATTACCCAAAAGCAAATGCCTCCATTTTCGAATAGCTTCAACCACGGCATAGGCTTCTTTTTCAACAGCTGAGTGATGTTTTTCAGATGACGTCAACGTCCGAGAAAAAAACGCCACAGGTCTTCCATCTTGGTTCAAAGTGGCAGCAATAGCTACGTCCGAAGCATCAGTTTCGACGACAAACGGAATATCACAACGAATAGAAGCTAAAGTTGCTACGGCTAATTCTTTTTTAAGATCATCGAAATTTTGTTTCACAGAGATGGGCAAAGGAAAAGTTCGATTATGAACGAGTGAGTGGATTTTATCGGAGAAGTTGGAGATCCACGGCGAATAATAAGCGAAAAAATCCCACAATTCTTTGTTGCGATTGCACATTCGACGGTGGTGGGAGATCTTGTAAAGGCTTTAATCGGTCAGGATCAGGTTTAATTTTTCCATTCGATATTTGACAACCAAGAAGAGTAATTTCTTTAGCTGCGAAAATGCTCTTTGATTCATTTAAGGTCAATCCATATTTTTTAGCGGTATTAAGAAGTTTGTTGAATTTTGTTTCGTGTTCAAGCGTATCTCTCCCGCAAACTGTCACATTGTCCACATAGACAAATGTATCTGTGAGATGTTCATGTGCGATTATATGATCCATAGTTCTTTGGAAACATGAGACACCATTCGTCACTCCGAAGGGAATGCGACGGAATTGAAACAAGCGTCCACACGCTTCGAAAGCAGTAAATACCTTTTCATGTTCTTGGATAGGTATCTGGTGGTAAGCGCTTTTGAGATCCAAAGTGCTGAATATATGATATTTTGAAATGGTTCCAGCCATTTGGTCTATTTTCGGCAAAGGATAGGCGTCTAATAGTGTGAATTTGTTGACTGTTTGGCTGTAGTCCACAACCATACGTTTCTTGTGATTCTCATTCGATACCACGAGAACTTGTGCTCTCCACGGGGATGTTGAAGGTTCGATAATGCCATCAGAAACTAATCTGTTTATTTCATCTCGGATAAATATTTCATCCATTCGATTGTACCTTCTTGATTTCGTAGCAATAGGCCTCCAGTTAGCAGTTAAATGGTGGAAAAGAGGCGGGGACGTAACAGATGCAGGTTTCAGTAAACAGACGGTGAATGACGATTTATGACCACCAAAAGAGATATTTACACTTTATGCAATCCAAGGAAGTCATGACCGAGGAGTACGTCAGTACAAAGATCAGAAAGTATAGATAGCTTGATATTTTGATAAACATATGATTTGTATTGAATCGACACAAAACAATGACCTTTGGTATGACTCGAAAATGAGCTAGACGCCATGGTTATTGTTTCTTGAGAGGGGTTAATTTTCCAATTATTTTTCAAAACGAAGGCTTCTGAAACATAACTACAGGAACTGCCTGTATCAAAGAGAGCATGACAATTTATGTTATTGACTTCTAGATTTATTACACATTTGGTGAGACAATCCGGAGCAGCTGCTAATACAGTTGCAGATATGGTAGGATGAAGCGTCGAAACCACTGGGCGGTGATTCTTAGAGCGACATACCTTTTGAAAATGTCCTTTGTTTCCACAACTTTTACAGAAGGCGTTTCTGGCCGGACATTTCCATCTTAAATGATAATCGTACCCACAAAAGTCACATTTTTGTTTAACAGCAGCAACAAGATTATCTGTAGATTTATCGGAGGTTGATGAAGAACAGAGTGGCTGAACTGTTGCAGTGTGTGCAGAATTCAAACAGTTTTGATATGATAATGATTGCTTTTCCGCCATTTCGAGACCACGTGCTTGATCAAAAGCCGCTTGAAAATTAAGTGAGTTGTGTTCTAAGAGACGTTGTCTGATTGAATTGGACTGGATTCCATTAATGAAGGCATCGCGCAGAGCATCGTCTCGATTTTCCTCGGCCGTAGTTGGTTTGAAATTGCATTCCCTAGCTAACGATTTCAGAATCTGAACAAATTGATCCAATGTTTGTCCATTTTCTTGTTTAGTAGTCGCGAGTATATGACGAACAAAGACTTCATTTTTCGGTCTGACATAGAGATTCATTAGAGTTTTGATAGCATGATCATAAGTATCACAGTCAACGATGTGTTCATATACGTTAGGAGAGACGTAGGAAATAAGAGTGTCTAATTTATCCGGATTCATGGATTCGACTGCTTTTAGGAGGCCACAGAATGTACGATACCAATGATTCCATTGTTTTGCTGCATCTGGTGCACTAGGTTCAACATCAAATCTTTCTGGTCGTATTAGGCGTTCCATGATTGGGTTATATGATGAATAAATTGTTCTGAATCACAGTAACAAGCACAGCAATCGGGCAGAATGATTAGACAAATCAGAAGAAAGAGTTGCCTAAAATATTAGGCTTTATTCATCATATAATGCAGATATACATGCTAAAAGACAAAACAAAACATGTAAGTATACGAACGGTGTTAATATAAATGTGTGTACAAATAAACAAACATATCAGGTAGTCAATTTTCTACTACTCAAGAGCTTCACAAGTGCGGTATCCACTTTATTTTCTTCAGGAGACTAGAATTGCTTTGCGAACTCAAGTTTGTCTCATTTGGGTCAAATCATATAGGATAATGTGCGAGATTCATCCAGTCAGATATGATGTCGCGGTTCTACTATCCAGTTATGAAGCAGTAGCCCTTTTTGACTGGAGAACTATAAGCTCTCGTTTGAATTATGCTAGGTTTCACTTAGGAATGATGGTTTTTCGGAGTTTTTAATGTTTGCGCTAAAAACCATACGGCTAATGAATGTAAACATTTGTGGCGAAAAATTAATATATATATGCAATTGTGTATTAGATGTTGCCCACCATGTACTAAATTGTTCCAAATATGACCAGAAGGATAAATCAAAGACAGAATGAGCAGAACGTATAGTTTCGTGCACATTCGTTTCGTGCTTACTGGCGGCTCATCATAAGTAGCTAGTTTTACGCCCTTTAACCACTATGTATTTGGGTGATAAATGTGGGAACATTGGATGGTACAATCTGCAAGTTTATATATTCGTAAAAGAGATTCTGGTGTACAATATTCACACATTCCTCACCCAAATATATAGTTGGTAAAAGGCGTAATACCGGTTCCTACTGACGAGTCGCCAGTAAGCACGAAACGAATGTGCACGAGACTATACGTTCCGTTCGTGCAGTCTTTGGTTTATCCCTCTGGTTACATCTGAACTAATTTGTTACTAGGTTTGCAACATCTAATAACAAAATGAATGAACGATTTGTTTTAAAAGAATTGGATTTGGCTTCTGGGTGTGATTGGTATTCCGAAATTTTTGTGATTGACGGTGGCTTCAGTTGCAGACTAGGTCTAGATGGTACGGGAAACGGAGCTATCGGCAGATGGGTAATGGCTAAAAATAGCTGCGATAACGACACGAGAAGCGTCATGCTCACCCTCAACCTTATCTTGGTTTTAGTGAGCTTATTTTTTCAGCAGTATAAGCCTAATCTTGTTACAAAGCGTAGCGATGTGACCGTGTCGATAGAATGGTGACATGCCATCGAACTAAGACCAACCGCATTCTGGTGAGCAGATGATGCTTAACTTCTCTCCACGACACAAGGTCGTATTATGAGTAATATACTAACTAAATTGGCGGATCTGACGTCTTCTAGCCGCTTGATAGAAATTCTGAGTCGAGCGACAGTGCGTATTGTGTCTATATATCTATGGGCTGGAAACGGATGAAATTTTATGAATGCCACCATGAACACAATGATATCTGCTGATCCACCTGTTGCTACAGACGAAAGCGTACCAAATAAAATCTGAATCACTGTAAACGAACTGCTTAAGCATAACTTGGCTTGTCCCAATGTGATAATACCTGCAAACTCGTTCGCTAATTCTGTCGTTAATAGTGATCTTCAGAACATGGCATCTGCTATGAAACTAAGAGGAAATTGCTTCACGTTTCGGAAATTTCATCAGTAGTTTCCTTCAAATCACTTCTCAGTTGGAAATAGTGTCAAACAATAAAAACTTAATTGAATTATTCGTTCAAATTCGACGTATTAGTAGTGGTTACTTTTCTAAGGGTGTATGAGTACCACTGGTTTCTAAATCAAGACTTCAACCAATTCCATGTCTCTTTAATTTCCCACATATTGCAAACAACCTGATAAGCGATGAGGATATTTAAGAAATAGGCATCGGGGATGTAATGTGCGGACCAAAATGATGAACTCCGTTAAACTCTTGAGTTGTGTCATTGTACTTAGTTACTTTTGATTCTTTCTCGTTTTTAAGTGTGTGTTGAGTTATACTAAATGATGCCCCGGAAAAAAGTTTTAGATTTCTGGAAGCCTGCTTTGATGACTAATTGGCATGTATTTGCATTAGTAAGAACTTTTTTAAAACATTTTGCGATGAGCTCAGGATTTCGGCAAAGATTTTTTAATAATGTTGTCGATGCTGAAGACATGGCTTGCAACAATCAAATCGGACATGGAACTCCTAGGTTTACGCAATGTTTATGGTCCGCGTCGCTGGGAGCGTCATTGGCCCTCTTTATGTGCCGAAATGGTTGCCAACCGCCCGGCATGGAGAGGCTTAATCCGGGATATCAATGGAGCCGGCTTATCCTCTAAAAGGAGTCAGCCGCAGTAAAGTAAGTAAGTATGCTGACGACACTGCAAAGAATTAAATAAGCGAAATCTGTGGGAGGCTAGCTACAAACAGGGTTCAGTGGAGAAGTCTGGTTAATTTAGTCTTATTGGCATTTCATCCTCTGCAACGCACCATGTGGGGGGGGGTCTATGTTTTCATTTATTGTATTTTATTGTCGTGATTTTGGTTGCGTATGGACTTTCAGATGTGCAGATTTAAAGAAGGTCTTTGACATGCGCTGTTGAAATTTCTACCAGAGGCCAATATTTTGTTGAATGACTGAACGAATCCTGGAAATAGTAAATTCGGAACGTTTGAAATGTTTATCAGGATTATGCCAATAGGGCACAATTGATTTTTCGGTTCCTTATATCTTTTTCTTAATAATTAATTTTTCCTACTTTCTTTGTACGCTCCAGTTTGACAAACCATGTATCGATAAAACAGGTATACCTCGTCTCCTTAGTAGTACTTATTGCTGTCCTGTTCTGATTGCTTAAGATGTCATCTGTGTTGCCATCTTCTTTCGGTCTTGTCGAACGAAATATATTGGATGATGAAATGGATGCCGGTAACTTAAGAATCTCAGACACCGAGACTGATATTCTCGGGGATATCAAGTTTGACGTGGTCTCGCCAAAAGAGCTTGTCCTTGGTTCTATAAGCGAAGGTGCACTCCAGTTGGAGGTGAACGCGAAGAGGTCAACTTGTCGAATTAATTCCGAGCGCTACCGAAATAAAGAGAACCAGCAGGACTGTGGAGATCAAAAATTGGTTCTTAAACAGGAAGTGGACAGTATACGGCTAAACCTCACTTCTAGTGCTACATCTGGAGATGATTCAAATTCTCAGAACGGCTCAACAAGTAGTGGGACACATATTTTTACTTCACTTGGTCGCTCTTCTAACGATTGTCTTCTGGCCACTGTAGAATATTCATCTGAAGAGAAGACCTGCCGAGTTTGTCATAAAACATTTCAGTATCCCTATCTTCTACGCCGACATGTACTGATGATGCATTCAGGTAAAATGTTTTAAGATGTTTTTACTAAAAGTCTAGGTGTATCATGTTTTTATGTTTCATTTCATTTTTAAATCAAATAATGATGATTGGCAGTTAATTATTTTTAAATGTGGTCTTTATTCAGTTCTGGGATAAATATTTGGATTTATACTGGCTAAAAATACCATTATCCTATACTTCACATGTACTTTTCGACATCCTTATTGGTGAAAGTAGTTTATATATATATAGAATACATAGATTCAAAAAATTAAAGTTTGTTGGCAGCTATAATATACAATCTTACACTTCTCAGAGGTAAGAAGGAGGACCGTTAATATTCTTAATTAAGACTTTTGGCATGGAGCTCTTTAGAAAAGGCCGACGATTCCGGAGTGGTTAGCATAATTTGCCTGCGTAGCCTCTAACGTGGTTAATACATTTAAAAAATCTCGTCTGTAGCTGATCAGTGTGATGTCACTTTGAATAATAGTTAGACGATCGATTTCATGACTGGAAACAGATTGCCATTACGCGCAATCTTAGACTTTGAATCAAAACAGGTCATGATGACTATAACAGGAACGAGGCCACAATTAATCGCTTACCAAGGATTGTGCTTCAGAAAGTGATTGTGCCACAATTCTCCTGACAGAATTAGATATTTTTCGACGTTTTTTAGTATAGATGTAAGCTTATTCGAAAATCTGTCTTGACAACAGAACTATTAAGCTTGCCCATTATCCATGTTATCTGATCGTGATGATGAAATTTCGAACTTTGGACAAAGATAAGATCCACTGTGCACATTTCCGGTTCCACTGTTATGCATTTTCGGCTCCCTTTGAATAATTCTTTGATTTGTGGAAAAGTCTGCGGAGATTTTCGAAACTAGACGCCGAATTCCAGCTAGCTCGGTTTATAATACTAATACTCGTAGAGATATAAGACGCCGTTTCAAGCACAATCTACAAGACGATTTTAAATCCTTTTGGTCCAGAAAGGCTTAACAACTGGAAGAAGCATTAACATCAGATAACAGCCTAGGGTTGTTCCAATATATTCGTGCAACAGGTCAGAGAAAATGAAAGGTTAGCTAAATAATAAATGATTGTAAGAATTATCTGAAAAAATAGAACGTTTCGTCTTGATAGGTTAACTGGATACTTCAAAGGTCAAATCTCATGGGCACTTATATCAGTACCGATCCCCGAAAATATGTCTGTATTAACATAGTTGAACGTTAATCACCAAAAGCCATATAAGTCAATAAAAGATAAAGAAATATTATTTCTTAAACCTCGCAATGCTACAGGCCATTTCGACCATGATAAAGGATGATGGCGACAATATGTAGGGCTTTAATTAATCTCATTCGTACTATATGGAATGAAGGCACTCTACCGGTCGCCTGAAGGGAGTCGACGATCATTTCTATCTTCAAAAAAGATAGTTGGAATTCGTGCGATAACCATCGTGGTATAAGCCTGCTTCCTGTCGTATGTAGGTGATTTGATTCGATTATCATTCGATGTCTCAGCGCTTCACCTGAATCATATACTAAAGAAGAACCATCCAGATTCCAACCAGGAAGTGGTTGTATAGGTAATAATTTTGTCCTAAGGCAAGTACTTGAACAAAGACATGTAGTTCGCCGTCCAACAACAGTTGTTTTCTATAATTCATGAGTGCATTCGATGCGATGGACCGCAATTTTCTATTCGATATTCTGTTAAAAAGTGGTCTTCTCATTGAATTTGTAATGTTATTTTGTTCTCTACACCAAGTTCGCGTTAGGGTCCACAATGAATTGTCGGACCGTGTTTCTATTTAATTTTGCAATTGAATCCGTTGTTAACTAGAATCTTACATGCGTTCAGGATCCAGGAGTCCAAGTTCTCCCGAGTGGTAAATTAGCCGATCTTGCCCATGAAAACGATATGACATTATTATGCGATAATCGAGGTTCTGCCCAGGCCACCTTGAATTGATTTCCTGTCGTAGTTCCGTTTTTTGGTATGAATTTCGTACTTTTTAAATGTTAGTTACTTCTGCTTGACCATCCTTCAAGCGTTTCAACTCTTCAGCTTCAGGGTGGAGATTGTGATGTGGTTGATAGATTTACATATCTTGTAATCTGTGTCAATATCTCGCGCAAGATGAGTAACGAGGCCAATATGAGAATCGGTAAAACTGTTGTAGCTTTCTCTAATCTTTGCCATTTATGACAAAACACGGGTATGTTACTGTGCCATAAACGCCATGTGCACAGTGCATCTGTACGTTCAGTTTTGTAATAAACTAGCGATATTTTGCCCATATAGTTGATGATTTTAGACGTTTACAGGCTTTCGACCAGCGTTGTCTGAGAAGCATAACCAACATTGAATAAGCTACTCTAACATCCGGATACGTAATTGTAAGCGGTCAACAAATGCGCCTAGTTAGACAAAAAAATAAGGCTACATTCACTGTGCTGTCTCGATCACGTTTTATCCATTCCTTCAATTCGATTCCATATTCAACTATTATTTTCTCAACCAGCGTAATGAACAATGAGAGCAGATTCGATTTCGGCGGAATCAATTAAAGTCAACTATAGGCAAATTGGGTAGTATTGGTCCTGTTCGTGCACCACACACAATTGTTTAAGTGTAGGTTCGCCACGACAATGTATATATATAACTATTCATAGCTCTGGACCAAAATATGAAGATACAACGGTATATATTGATTTTGTCTATGGTAATGAAAAAAGTTGGTGCGCCTACACAATGAAATTTGATAGCTTTGGAGGATCAATGCATAGTCTAAAATTTTTGAAAATGAATTTTTACAGCCCTTAGGCTGATGACACATTTTTGGTCTGTGATAGTCGTGCGCATGCCGAAGAACTGCGTAATCAATTCAAAGAATCGCCTACGAATATTAGATTTACAATTGAAAACGAAGATGACACTCTAGCTTTCCTTGATAAGCCGCTCAAACGTAGAATTGCGGGCACATTTTGTAGATCTATTTTCCAAAGGAAAACATTAAAGGTGAAATATTTACATTTCAACAACTACTGTTCATATAAATTATATAGATAATTATAAACCAAATGATATAATAAAACCCGTTGTGAATATTTGAACTGATGATAAGAAATTGGTGTATATGCACTTACTGTGTCAAGATGATTAAGTGCCAGTGAAGCGTAAAAAATTATGTTACGTTAGGCTTTGGTGTTTAAATATTTTAAAGCTGACCGAGTTTTAATAATATGTGCCACTTAGCTCCCTCTACCTTGTGTGAAAGACAAAATGTCAATGCGATCTGTACTTTGCGTTATCTATTATTACATTTTTACCTGTGGACAATCGTATGTACGCAGATACTGATTAAGTTTGAATTTACGCTTATACCATCTTGAAAGAAAAATATACCAACTTATCGTATTTTCCGGACCTAAATGCGCACCTGGATATAGGGCGCACGCTCTATACATGAGTCACTTTAATAAATCAGGCGCGGCTGATTATAAGACGCATTTCGAGAATATTATGAATAACACATTTTGATCGATTTTAATAGTAGGTATATGAATTTATTTACCAAAACGTATACACGAAATTGTTCAAGCTACTTTAAACCCGTTACTTTTCATCCATAACACCATCAATTTCTTCATCCTCTGTATTTGAATTTAGCAGTTTGGCAATTTCAACATCAAGTATGGCTAGATCCTCGCAATCGTTCGATTCAGAATGATCGTTAATTGGCTGTTTAGTGATGATTTCAATCTTTAAGAAGCTGGGGATGATAGTTGAGACCGATACTATCAACCAGGCATCGGCGATCATTTGACAACCAGTGTTGCGTCTACTCCGGCGTTGTCTCCTCGTCCTGGTATATGTGAACTTGCCTTTTGTCATCCTTTGCTCCGACGCAGCTCACAATTAAACCTTCACAGATTTGTTAAAACTCATATATAGTAGTTTGACATCTTTGGTTTATCATTCTGGAATTATGGCGAGACGAGCTGGCTTGCTTTACTTGACCTTGGATGAAATTCGTGAGATGCACGTTCATGGCGTCGTAGATCAATAGGGATGGAGACAAGTGGAAACAAAACCCGGTATCCTGACATATACTTTTCCCAGACACTCGGTCATCTTCTGTTTTCCATTTAACCTTTTGGGTTGATCTTTATAGCTACTCCGGCCAGAAAGTTTTCCTTTGGCAGTGTCTTCTTGAAACTGACCATTGGTCGTAGCTTGTCATTGGCCTTGCTATCGAGGAAGACTTGAAACATGACTTCTCATTCTCTCTGATGTGTATCGATACTGTATTGGACCCTGTTTTCTTGATAGTACATCTCATAGGGATGTCAAAGGTGAAGGCATCTTGTTCATGTTAGTTATGTGTTCTGTGTAAATCTTCAATCAAGTAATTTTTGTATTGGTAACAGAAGATTACCAGCTTGTTGATGTAATTCGGCAGATGCTGCTGCGAGATGACATTTTTTGTCCGAGTGGGGAGATGACGACTCATAAAGCGAAAACACTACAAGGAGCCTCCTTAAAACGGCTGATCTTCATGTCACAGGCCATCGCTGTCGTCTTGAATCGAATTGAGACTGGAGATGCTTCTATCTGCTATTCTCTGTTCGTGGATCCACTGTTCAAGTTTATTCTCTGGCTGTATCCACCTTGCTTTGTTTCTTCGCTTCCTCCACATTCGTAATATTGACTTAATGACGCTGAACTCTTTCGCAGCTGCTTTATTTCTGTATTCTTTTGCGTAACGTTTCGCGAGCATGTTTATATGTGCCATTTATAGGCGTCCTAATTAGTGAAGTTAAAATGTCTATATCATTCACTATATCATACTGATTAGGTTTGAAATATTTGAAAGAAAAGTATTATAAAGTATTTATTGAATATTGATTGACTTATGGCTATATTCGTAGCAGTATTATTCTAGACATCGGCCAGATGATCTCTTTGCACTGTACATTCAATTCGCCTTGCCCGAATGCTAACTTGGCCATAATGGTATTGTGGAGAGGTTTAGTTTGCCTCATTTCTGTGAGTTGTCCTGATAAATTTACTCATAGTAGCAAGGTATTTCTTCTCTCTCTGCCTCTCTCTCTCTCTCGTAAATCTCACTAATAATTTTCTGTTTTGAACCCCACCCTACCTATTTAAATTATTCTAATAATACAATATTTATAATTAATAATTTGTCTGACGCGTGCAAAGGGTAAATTAATGTCTATTGACTGCAGTTTCATTTAGATGTACGTACATGTTTATCAAAAATAATTTAACCAAGTTTTTTAGTTATGCATACACATACATATTCACATGCGTGGCGTACGCCTATTTAATAGTATGCCAATAACTGGTATTAGCTTGTCTATTTTGAGTACAACCCTAGTGGTTTGAATTGTAATTTTAAATGTGCATTGGTCTTTTGGACTTCTAGTTTTATCACTCATGGCATTTTTTTATTACGAGTGTTTCTGAATTATGGGTCTCCCCCACCTGAAAATGGGGGCCATCTCAGTTACGTCATTTACATTGAGTGTGTAAAACGAATATTTATCGCATGCAATTGATAAATTATTATTCAACCACTCTGGTCTAAATTAGTTAGATGAAAACAACAGTTATGAAAATGCAAACGCACACATGTGACGCGCAAATATCTAATGAAAAGTTAGTTTGTTGTAAAAATATTATGGCTAGAGGAGATAACGCGCTTGTTTCATTTATTTCGTTTGTTAAACTTGTGCAGCGAAATGCAACTGATGAAGGCCTATGGTAAGTCTGGCCGAAATATCTTATCAAAAGAAAACTACTGGCACAATGAAAGCTGCGTTAGTCAAAACGCAGATCGGGTAATTTCAATTAATCCAGGTCCGCAAATAATAACTTCCTTCAATCTCACTAATAATTAGTCTAAATTCACTTATATAAGTACATATTAAATACTTATATAAGCTGAAATTGAATGTATGTATGCATGTATGTATGTATGTATGTATGTATGTATGTATGTATGTATGTATGTATGCATGTATGTATGTAAATATGTATGTATGTATGTATGTATGTATGTATGTATGTATGTATGTATGTATGTATGAATGTATGTAAGAGTGTATGTGTAAGTATGTATGTATGAATGAATGTATGTATGTAGGTATGCATGCATGTATGTGTGTATGAGTTTAAGTATGTATGTATGTCCGTGCGTATGTATTTATGTATGTATGTATGTATACATGTGTTTATGCATGCATACATGTATGTTTATATGCATGTATACACGTATGTCCGTTGTATGTGTGTATATACGTATCTTTCTTTTTTGTGTATGTATGCAGATCGAAAGTAATTCCTAGTTTATTTTTGTCAGGCTCAGGGAGAAATGTTTAGGCGATTAGTTAAGTTTTGGAAACTTACAGAATTTACGTATAATTTTTATCATTGTGCAACCATTTAACAGAAAACAAATTCACTGTCAGTTGCGAATATTGTGGCGAAAGAATACGGACACAGAAGGATCTTAGACGACATGTTAAAGACAAACATCCTGGTATGTTCTACTGAATTTCGACGTTTAATGGATATGTTTATAGATTCGTAAACTTTTTATAGATGAAAACGTATTTAGTTTTCTATTCGCCGCTTAACAGGCGCTTTTGTTAATTTTCTGGCGTTTTGGTGAATCACCGTTCTGCATTTAAGTTATACCATATTTTGTGTTTTGATAATTTACTTGCTTGAAGATTAGTGGGTCCTAGTTAGTTGGGTACACCGCTTCTCATCCGAGTTAGTCGTATCGTTTAGGGCGATATAAAACTTTGAGGCATTATCTAGCTAAAGCCAATTTTTTTTATTATGTAGACTTGAATTCGGTCACTAATTGTCAAATATTTTTTTAACCAAATGAGAGAAAACGTACCAGATGCTAGGAAAATGCTTTTGGGTACTTAAGCAAATATTTCACCAACCCCTCAAAATTAAATTGTTCAGGATGGTAGTGCTCGTCCATTTTGGATAGCAAACCATTTAAGATAAGAGAAACTAAATATAAATCATCCACATCCTTGAGAATTCATCCGCATATTGTTGTTTTGAATTGATGAACCAGATTTTAATGGCGGTATATAAATTTCAATAATAAATTCCTTTTTATATTAATTGTTATATTGCTTATCCTTATTCTCGCTTTGTCTCTCTGTTTATGTATCTTTTACTCTCTTTCTCCTTTTCGGTCTCTCTTACTCTCTTTTTAGCGGTCTTTATCACTCTTTCTCTCGATATTTCGATTTTCATTTCATCATGCACAGCCATACAAAAGTCAAAAGTGACTAATGTTTCAGTGCCATATAGCTATAATAAGCGAACAATGTAATTCGTGTTTTTTATGGCTATATGTGCACTGTAAAAGAACACGGTCGCCCAATCCTGGTGGGGATAGTTTGTATTCAGAGTTTTCTTTCTCCTGGGTGGTATACCAAAACAAGGCTGATGAGCACTATCTGCGAAGATGCCAGTGGTCAAAGTTTCCTTCAGTAGCCGAAACCTGGGGCTTCTCGTCTGGCACGCTTGCTCTCATTCCGTCAAATACATATAACAATAAGTTACTGTGCAGTTATACCAAACTCGAGGCTTCACATGCTATAAAAAGAGGAGTTAGCCACATACGAAGCTTTATGCATAAACAAATGGCAGCTGGATTTATTCAAGTGGATGAATCATGTTCAAGCATTGAGCTTGAACTGGAGGTTACGCACGCAATTGATTGGTTGTTTTTCTTATTTCACTTAATCCATGTTTACATTTTTCTATCTTGGTTTGCCTTTCAACTTATATATAAAGAGATGATCATTTGTAGATTTTTGAGAAGAAAATAGGAAAGAAGCGATTATTATATCCGATAAAATTTCTTTTTATTTTTACACATGGAAAGGGTACTTTGAATTTTATTGAAGCTTGCATTCAAAAAGAATATTTATTATTGCCATAAAAAAGACGTCATTGTGGGTGACGTCAGTGGTTATGAAAGAAGAGAAGTAATAGACATAAACTAATTATAAAGTGATACCAGGGTAATTGATAAAAATATTTACTAGAATGATCAGCTAAATTAAGATATAAAGTCAAAACAAATGAGACAGAAAAAATATTAAATCAACTACCAAATACAAGATAAGACTAAGTTTGAAAAGGAGATAATATTTAAAATATCAGTTCATTAAATGTTCGTCCCAAGCCAATAAATTCAATAGGATAACAACGTACAAAGGATGCAATTTATGCGAATGATACCGTAAATATTCATAAAAATACGATATATATAATCATTAAAGCAATTTTTTGCGCAACATTAAATTTATTAATTAGCAGGTCCATCATTTACGAAACAAGTTATTTGCATCCACTTTCCTCAGTTTTACTCCCAATATTTTGGTGCCCAGTTGTGAACCATTTGTCCATGTTAAGCTCACCACACCAAGATTTTTTCCATCTATTAAGTCGATTGGTAAATTAAGAATGGATGGCTCGTTAGTATAAGGAAACGCCACATAGGCTTCCCTAAAGAAACGAATAACAAAAAAAATTATTATATGATTTAAAAGAAAAGTGTTTTGTGCGACAAGATGGCGCAGTGGATAGAGCCACAGACTCTGAAGCAATCTTCCCAGGTTCGAGTCCTGGAGAGTTCGCAATAACGGTGAAACCGGTCTACTGGATGAATTGCCCATACTACCCTGTACAACAATTAGTTCATTCTGACAAATGTATATATGGTGGGTTATTGGTTTATATCAAGCTCGCAACTTTAACTTAAATAAATGCACAAAGATTGAGACTAATTAAAGTTGTCCTTTAGGGATATCTGAAATCTGCTTATGATTTTCCTTCTTAAATGTAACAAAGTCTACATAAGCTCATTATTTCGATAATTTACATTAGCTTCATTTAACTTTCTGTTAGTACTAACATATGATAAATAAGGAAACGCAATCGATCTAGGGCTACAGGTAATACTATTCTTTTGTAGGTGGATACAGCATATAAGCTCGCCAACCTATCACTTTCATATAGTATGCATTATTTTAGAAATTTTATCCACAATAAGAATTAATTAATTTATTATTTTAAATTTATGAGCATTTTATTATTCTATGACAGAAACTTAGATATTATATGCTGAAGAGTGCTGGACATTAACAATATTTCCAAATGTCTTACCAGGTTTATGCACTTTTACCAAACCATACACTCTATGTGCGGCGATATGGGCATATTGTCATGTGCCGGGTACAATTCCTCAGCAACACTCAATATTTATCTATAATTTTACTGCCTTGTGTAACCTTTTCGTTGGGATTTGTTTCATCATAATGTATATTCTTTTTTTATTTGACTGTTCAAACATTACAAATTTAATCAGACTCAATCATGAGAACCGTCGTTGCTCCTTTATCCGCTTCCAATCGAACATATAGTATTGTTTAATATAAACTCATTTCTGAGACGCCGTACTTCCCAGTTGGGTTTATTCGATCATCTTTGTTTGTTATAATCATTGTGCTCACGCATAATTCAAATTTAACATTTTTCTTATCCGAAATCAATTGCCCCATTTGAACGTCTTTCATTAACATCTCTTTACTTGGTGACCGTCCAATCGGTATTATGTTTAAACCGAGGCTAAGAAATTTCAGTTGATATCCAGTAAGACGTTTTGTTTAAATTTGTACTACACGATTAGGTACGACTGAAATAAAATAGTTTACAAAAATTTGAAAAATGCTCCAAGCAACCAAATTTCTAAAATATTTCTCATATCCACAGTTGACAGAGGTGGTTTTCAGATTAGCATCTATAGTTTTGCAATATATTGATTCGCCTTCTTTTATACGTGCGCGAAGTGTCTCTCCTCTTGGTAGGTGGATTCTGAATGGTACCATCACTCTAAAATCTTCAACACGGCCGTTTCAGTGCGGCAGAGTGGCGTAGAGGATAATCACAAGCTCCGAGGCAAACGTGCCCCATTTCGAACCCTTTCAGCGACACAAATTGAAGAGCTTCAAATAAAAACGAAACCGGTCTACTGAATGAATGTTCTGTACTTAGTCTATACTGAAAAATGCATATGTAATGGGATTGGTCTTTATATAAAACTCGTAACTATGATTTAGATAAGAGTTTTAATATTTGAATTCGATGTTAACTGGTTTTGATGGTAAAAGTTTGAACATACTGTAAATGAAGAATAAATCCGCTGTACACAATGCAGACACTACTAAATGTGTCGTTGTAGTTTCCAGTAGAAGTAGTCGTTGGGTTTGAAAAGACAGTGGAGTATCTCAAAACAAGGCGCCGATTTCTGCTTACTCAGCTTAAAATAATATTTATAGAGATGTGCAATGTAAACTTGTGCGCAGTCTGAAAGTTGATCTTGCACACTTTTGGCTTTGAAAGGCTGAAGAGATGGATGAAAAGTTAGTATGATATGATATTCTCTGTCTGTTCCAACCTATTCGCGCAACATGTCCGAGAAAATTCGAAGTTAGCGAAGAAATAAATGGTTGAAACAACAATTTAATAACAGATCAAATGGGCCGTTTGGTAGTTGAGCCGAACACTCCATACATCAATTTTCTTGCGTAACTGCATCAGTCTCAATTCTCGAAAGTAGGTCCGTATAAACATTTTGCAATGCTTATCTTGACTAACCACCAGAGTTAAATATACAGAATGCAATCGTATCTATTTAACATCCCAAATTTGGTAGATCCGATGATTTGCTTCCGATCTTTCATTGAGGCTGGTGACAGAATTTGCTGGGCGTAGAGTAATATTTTTTACTATATATAATAGGGAGACCATACCTATTACTTGGAGTGTGTGAACCATCACTCCCATCTTTATAAAAGGCAATCGTAATTTGTGCAATAACAGTTGTGGTATAAGCTCGAATCCAGACGTATCTAGGTTTTTTGCTTCGATTATTTTACGCCGTTTGAGTTCTTCGCGCGAATCACATATTAGAGAAGAAGAAGCCTTATTCCGGCCACGTAGAGGTTGTGCAGATTATTTTTTAACCGTAGAGCAAGTAATTGAACAACAGCATGTATGTCGCCATCCCATAGTTACAGACTTTCTAGACTAGAAAGATGTATTTGGCCCAATGAATCGCAATATCAATTTCGATATTTTGTCAAAAGTAATATGCCTACTGATTTTATAAATATTATACGCGCTCTCTTCTAAAACGATTCTTCTCGCATCAGGTTCTATAATGAATTATCGGAGATTTTTATTTCTAGCACTGTTGTCCGTCGAGAATGTTCATTTTTTAATTTTTATTTAATCTTATAATAGACGCCGTTATGAACTATGCTGTTCCATACGTCCAGGATGAAATCGTTGCTGTTTTCTGCGGCAGTTTATTACTCACTATTCTCTATTCAAATGGCAACTGAGAATGTGCCTGGTACACCTTGAATAGTTTAACCGTCGTGCTTTCGTCATTCGATAAAGAAATCCCGCTATTTTAATTTATGATACATCTTCACCAACCATTCACTTAAACTCTGTGGCTACATGGTGAGGATCTGGAAGTAGTCGAAAGGCTTGCAGTTATTGATATCTGTATCAATAGCTTCGTCGTTGTAAGAGACGAGATTAATATCGAAATCACAAAAGCTTGAGTAGCTTTCTCAAACTATCAACATTTATGTAGAAACGCGGGTAACTAATTCTGCCTTAAAATTTATATACGATGGTGAAACTTGATGGTTTAGAGTCGAAGATCTTAGTCGCTTACAGGCATTGGACCACTTTATTGAGACCATAGTACATATAGTATGTATAAGCAACACTGACATTTGTGGACGTATTTTTGGAGCGAATAAGAAGTGATCCCTGATAGAAGAAATATAGAGGTTCCGTCAACTACACGGGGTCTGTCCCGTTTTACATATTCGTACAAATTGATTACCCATTCTAACCTCATTCTTTCAATCAGCACTAAACAAGTTGGACAGATTTTGACATGACAGAAACAGCTAGACTACTACAATAAATTGAAAATTATAAGACCCTCACGTCTACCAGTGTGGGCCCATGTGCACCTCATTGTTTTGGTTGGAAACCCTGTTGTTATATATCATCAAATAGAGCTCCGTGGATATCTTGCTTCAGATTTGTAGTAGGATAATTCTTCTATCATTCTGCCATTATTTGGGCAGAATTAACCGGCTGGTTATGTCGCATTTATGACGCGATATAATGAAACAAAAAAGGGTGCTGCTTTAACAGTGTCGCCTTCATTTGAAGCTGATTGGACTATAATGGTGTTGTGTAAACGTCTAGGGTGCTCCATTTCTGTCTGTCACATCAGTAAACATCTCGGTCTGAAATAGATTCTCTCCTACGTAAATTACTCATCTTTACTCTTTTTGTTTGAAATGTTATTTTCGTCGTAATTAGTTAATTATTCTAATTAATAATTTTCTTTTTAATTATATTTATTATTTTATCATTTTCATATTGCAGCGTATCATCAGTTTTCGTTTTCGTAAACTACTATGTTGTTTTCGATTATGTCATGTTTATAAGCTTATGACCAGCTCGCAATGATAATGGTGTAAGGCTTTTGGATAGCTGCGCTGAACATGGACTATATTTAAATAGTACAAATTTCAGACGTTGTGCTACATGGCGTCCTCCAGCACCCGGACAACGGTGGACTCAAATAGATCATGTAGCAATTAGTTATAGATAGCGTGGTTGCATCCAGGATTGTCGCTCTTTTTGGAACACTTATGTCGACTCGGACCATGCACTTATCCGTTGTAGATTTGCTCTTAAATTTTCCGGGAAAATAATTAAGAATAAACTCCAAATTGATGTAGGCAAACTCGAACAACCGTCCTTCCGACAAAGCTATGAAAATATTCTAAAGGCTAATCTAACTGGTCTGAATAGCGAAAATCCGAATATACTTTGGTCCAAGATAAGTTCCACTATGCACAATGCAGGTACTACTGTATGTGGCATAGCAGGCCCCCGTAGAAATAATCACTGGCTCTCTGTAAAATCTATGGAGATACTCGAAATAAGGCGCCAAATTCCACCTGGCTCGACTCATAATAATACCCGTCGCAATATAATACACCAACTTAAGCGCAGTCTAAAAGGCGATCTCGAAAACTTTTGGAGCAGAAAGGCTGAAGAAATGGAAGTAGCTTTTGCGTCAGGTAACAGTCGCTGTTTGTTCCAACTTATACGCACAACAGGACCGAGAAAGTTAAAAGTTAGCGAAACTATAAATGATAGTAACAACGAATTAATAACCGATAAAATAAGTCGTCTTGACAGGTGGGTTGAACACTTTAGAGATCAATTTTCTTGGCCACCCGCGTCAGTTCCGCTTCCCGAAGGCATGTCTGCATCAACAGTGTGGAATGTTAGTCCCGAAGAACCATCTGAGTTAGAATTACGCGATGCAATCCTATCTCTTAAGCGCCGCAAAACCGCAGGCCCCGATGATTTACTTTCGGGATTGTTGAAGGATGGTGGCAATATAATTTCAGGAGCGTTGACCAAACTTTTTTCATACTATATGGAATGAGGAAACCGTACCAATTGACTGGAATTAGTCGACCATCATTCCCATCTTCAAAAAAGGCAATCGTAATTCGTGAGATAACCATCGTGGTATAAGTTTGACTCCTGTCGTATCAAGGTTATTTGCTTCGATTATCCTACGTCGTCTTAGCGCTTCACGTGAATCACAAACAAGAGAAGAACAGGCCGGATTCCGCGCAGGACGAGGTTGTATAGATAATATTTTTACGTTAAGGCAAGTTCTCGAACAGAGACATTTATATCATCGTCCCACAATAGTCTTTCTAGACTTCAAGGGTGCATTTGATTCGGTGGATCGCAATGTTTTATTCCATATCTTGTCGAAGAGCGGTGTTCCCGCAAAAATTGTTAATATTATACGAGCTCGCTACTCAAATACTTCTGGTCGCGTTAAGGTTTACAACGAATTAACGCATAACTTTACAACCAACAGTGGTGTTCGTCAAGGTAGTCCACTTTTCCCACTTTTGTTTAATTTTGTAATCGATGCTATTATGAACAACACTGTCTCACACATTCAGGACGCTGGAGTTTAAGTTCTCCCGGGAGATAAACTAGTCGATCCTGACTATGCGGACGATATCGTATTATTATTCGACATGCTGCCCAGACCACCTTAAATAGATAAGCAAACGTTGTTCCGTCTTTTGGTATGAAATTCGCACCCTCTAAATGTAAGATACTGTTACAGGATCACCAACCACTCACTCCAACGTTGCGACTGCAGAATGAAGATCTTGACATAGTCGACAGGTTTACATATCTTGGGAGCTCTATCAATAACGTAGGCAATATGTCCGACGAGGTGAGAATACGGATCGCGAAAGCTAGAGTAGCTTTCTCGAACCTTCGTCATTTATGGAGAAACGCGAATATTTCACTTTACCTTAAAGGTCGTGTCTACAATGCATCTGTACGCGCAGTCTTACTAAACGCTAGTGAAAATAGGCCTCCTAGAGTTGATGATCTGAGACGCTTACAGGCATTCGATCATCGTTGTTTGAGAAGTATAGCACATGTTGGTTACAAACAACGAATAACTAACGTTGAAATCCGTAGACGTATTTTTGGATCTGACAATAAGTGCTCGTCTTTAGAAAAGCAAATAAGGCTCCATCAACTTCGTTGGCTCGGTCACGTTTTGCGTATGCCCTCATTCCGATTGCCCAGTAGAGCTCTGTTCTCTCATCCAGCACCAAATTGGCGTAAGAAACAAGGTGGGCAGATTTTGACATGGCAGAAACAATTAAAGTCACTTACATCCAAATTGGGTAGTATAGGACCCACTCGTCTGCCGGGATGGGGTCCTCGTGCGCATCACAGTTCTTGGTTAGTAACCATTCGCGATATGGCATCGAATCGAGCTCAGTGGCGATCTTGTTGCAGATGTCTAGTAGAATCATCTTCGTAGCTTTTTTTTCTTAGTAGGGCAAAGTTAGCTGCGAGGTTTGGTTTGTTTATGACGTGATACAGTGAAATCCGCAAGGAAGCTGTATTGCTGATGTCGCCTTGCCCGAATGCTAACTTGGCCATAATGGTGTCGTGGAGAGGTTTAGTTTGCCTCATTTCTGTGAGTTATCCTGATAAATTTACTCATAGTAGCAAGGTTTTCCTTCTCTCTCTACCCCTCTCCCTCTCTCGTAAATCTCAATAATAATTTGTCTAAATTCACTTATATACTTTTTTTCACTCCTTATGATTATATGGCAGTGAAACATTAGTCACTTGACTTTTGTGTGGCTGGACATGATGATGATGATGATGATGATGATGATGATGATGATGATGATGGCCAGCTAAGTAAAATTTTGACGCCTTGGCTAAAACTGTTCGGTTGGTAGAATCTTGTTATGATACTTCGATATTCACATCAGTAATGGTCACTGGGTGTTTTTCGATTGGCCCCGACATTCGGACGACTGTGTCATTGTTCCCATCATCCTTAATTATATTTCCCATGCAATCTGTTTAAATCATCGCGAATTATTTTGGGGTGGATAACTTTGGTGGTGGCCGCCATTTTTACCTTAAATATGATACTGATACTGTTCTGATGTCTGACAAGAAAGACTACTCAGAGAGCTGTTGTGCTAAATAGGTGTTACCGTTATTGTCTGAAGCTAAACACAAAAAACGTTCTTTATGGCCTAATTTTCACCCGAAGCCTAAGATCGCGCCAAAAGAGACCTCACTACTATCAAAGTATCTTGTTTACTTAGAATCTGTTGACGCACGACAAATCGGCTTTGTTAAAATTTTCAGACATGTTATCTTTACAGCCTCTGCTTTTGGAAATTTACTGCAAACTATTTTGTGATCGACATTCATAGTGCTGAAAAGGTAACATGAAAACCAAATAAAGACCGTCATTTACTCAAACCAGTAAACGTCTAAACTTAAGAGAGTATACTGAACCATTATAAACATCAGGCATGTATAAAATCAAATGCAATTAGTGTTATCTCATGTATATAAGTGAAACTATGCGCCCTATTAATTTGAGAATAGGGAGCAATGAACTGCATGTATGTATGGACATACTTATGGATCTGATCTGGCTCGTCATTCAGTAAACATCAAGTAATATACGATAATTTTAAACGCATATCGCTAGTCAGCCGTGACAAATATGTGGGATTCATTATGGAATGTTGCAAAATTAAGTCGACTGATGACATTAGGAAGGAAAAAGTGGTGACAAAATCGACACGCCTCACTTGGAATGTAACTCAAACTAATGATAGGATGTGACGAATACCAGAATCAAAATTAGAAACTAGCTCCATCTAAACTTTTTTAAGATAAGCTCATATGTTGTTTAATCGATTTACTATTTGTTAATAAATTTGTAGGTCTATTAATAGTACGGCCATCAACTATTCATTTATTGCAACTTTATTCTATCGTCTATTCTTATTGAAGTCATAAATGGATTGGCTACATACTCACACACACACACAAATTTCTCTAGCATTTAGTCTGACGCGTGCAACGGGAAATTGACTTTAAATCACTGTAGGAGGAGTAACATTCGTATTGAGTTATATTTAACTGATCACTTAACATTTATAATTCTAAACACTTACAAATACGTGACACACACCTATCTTGTCCAATGTCATATAGTCATAAATAATTATGGAGCCTTTTGAACGATCTTTTTAACTTGCTGTATTTTTTATTTATTATTTAAATCAAGGTTGCGATCTTGATGTAAACACCAGTCTTATCAAATACGAACAGTTGACTGTGTAAACTAAGCATTTTATGGAAAAGACAATTCATTCAATGGACCGGTTTCGTTCTTCTTGAGAACTCTTCATGTACTGTCCAGAATTTGTCTCGGACAGGGCTCGAAACTGTGCACGTCTGCTTCTGAATCTGCTGCTTTAACTACTGAATCACCCTGCCGCACTCTACACACAATTTTCGATTATTTAGCATTTTTTGTTTACTCTCCTTCAAGTGGGGTTTATATTGCATCTCTGTAGACATTAAATTCAATTTAGCCACCTCAATTTGTTATTATAGAACAGAAACCACGCTATCTGGGAAAGTGGTATTGAATTCAATATCTATTTAATTAAATGATTATTAGTTGCGCAGATGGTATTAGTAATTATTTAAATCAAGGCTGAGATCTTGATTTAAACACCACTACTATATATATTTGTTGTATTGAGTGGTCGTTTCAGAAGAATAATGGAATATGAGTATCGAAATGTCTCGGAAGAAAATGTGAACAAGTAATTTAATAACTTCGTTCGATAAAACAAAGATCAGGAAATTTTACAATATCCTATCGCGGTTAACAATATTTATTTTAATAACTTTCTAGTTGGACATTGTATAAACTAGGTTATTGTCTGGTCATGCTGATGGACTTGATAAAATCTTTGTTTACGTAGTTAATTATTCAATGAAACTCATCTATTTGACCTTGGTGCCTTGTTTATTGTATCAACTCGTCGGTGTTATACAGGATTATCAGTGATCCTGAAACCAGCTACACAACACTTATAAATCATTCGATATAGTCTAAAGCCTTTAACTCGAGTATACCACTGAGACAGGAATGATGAATTTCTATATCTGCCAACGAATTAACCGCCTTTTGAAACGACTTATTCGCTTGGCTCTGTTAAGATAATTATTAAATGAGCATTGGGGAAGTAATAATTTCAAGCAAAATTTACAGCCAACCAGCTCTCTTTAGCCGCAATTCGATACTTCGCAGCCGTCACAACTATTTAAGGAACGCTAATGGCATTGGGTGGGACAGTCTGAGAAGGCCATTTGCAGCTCAAGATTTCAAAGCTACTGAGGCAAATTTGGTATAAAGCTAGAGCCTCACAATAAGTAAACAAGTAACTTCATGGGCTGAAATTGTTATTCGTGATATCGGCTGCTTGGTAATGCAGTATCGGAGTATCACTCAGCCTCTGAGGATATATGTTGGATATATCGGCAAACAAAGTCCAGTGGAGAGGCCTGGATATTGATACCTTATAGGCACGATTCTTCTGGAGCACACCTTATGTGAATTCTAGATCTTCGTTTATGTACATAGAATGTAGAGTATGCGATTTCAAATTTTATTTTTATCGTGCGTGTCCGTTTGAATGAGGCTCGAATCAAATTTTTCATCTATTAGGTGTGTTTATTTTCCACACGATACATTTACACTGCTCGTAAACTAAATATTCGGCGTTATATCAAATTTATTTTTATACAAACCGAATTTTTTACATTGTTTTAATCGTGATTTATTACTTATTTACGTTATTTTGGTTTTGTAAGGCATCACTTGAATAGATTATAAATCGTCAATCAGTCGTTTTGTAAGTCGCTTCTAAAGGACCACACTACTTAGTTCGACGCTACATCTTCAAGATGAAAATGTGGAGATAATTAAATGGCTCACTCATTTAGTATTTGTGTCAGTAACTTGGGCAATATGAATGACGAAGTGAATGTAATAATGAAGAAAGCTAAAGCGCTTTTAATGTCAAAATGACGTGTTGCATTTCGCCTTAAAGATTTTGTAAAATTAATCTATAATAGTGTCGTTACATGCTAATTGGTCGTACTAAGAAGTTCAATATCTTTGACGCTTAAAGATAGTATGTATTAGTTATTCTACGACTGAAAGAAACTGCAGTTTGTAGACGATCTGTTGGAGTTGTCGTCAAGCGATTTCCGTCATCATTATCATCATGCACAGATGAACAAAAGCCAATAGTAACTAAAATTTCACTTCCATATAACCATAAGAAGAGAAACAAAAAAGTTTTTTTATAAGTTACGACAAAAGTAATAATTTATGTACACAAATTGACAGTGAAATTTGTTAGAGAGAGAGAGAGTGAGAGTACCTAGTTACTATGATTATATTTATCTAGATAGCACACACTAGCGAAGCAAACTAAACTTCTACACAACACTATTATGGCCAAGTCAGCATTAAGCCAAGGCAACATCGTCTTCATAAAGGCAAATGATGCTTTATCAATTTTCCTAACCAGTTCACATTTTATTTATGTCTAAAGTGTGATTTACAACTGAGGTGCCAGATTGATGCTAGATGTTAGATCAACTTGTGACGTTACAAAATATAAGATGTTAACTAAAGTAATCTTATATAATATTTTCCTGTTTCGGATTGCAGTATGGTTCCTAAATTATGATAATAGTTCTTTGATGGAGACTGTGTTATATGGCGTTGCATTAGGATCGCGGGCGATATTTTTTCCGAATTCGAGGTGTCTTCTTTGTCTATTTTGTCTATTTTCTTCTTTTTTAATCGTCTTGGATTTTCTGGAACATTTGTGGTCATGTTACCACAAAGAATCATTATTTGCTTGATTTATGCCCCTTAGTAAGTTATAGCTGAGTATATCCTCCCATATATGATATAGTCACATTAAGTAATTAGCATTCTCTCCTCATTTGCGGGAGATTGCCATTATTATGTATTATCGAGGCGTAAGTTTTTGACTGTCGATATATTATTGTTTAGTAGAGTGATACTAATTCGATATTATGTCATCCATGATAAAATGGTAATTTAATGCATCATCATGTATTGTGGGATTCAAATTTCTTTAATATTTAAAATCAATTTGTCTTAGCAAGCAACAATTTATCAAAACTAACCTATATATGAACGTGCGATATTATGATAATCCATTAATAAATGCTGGTCATATTTTTAATTTGTAAATAATTGTCAAGTCTAACTAGTATTGGAAAAATTTTCTGTTTTTAATGATAATAGTCATAATAGTAACAATAATGGGATTATTAATAATAGCTGCAACAACTATACTACTACTATTATTATTACTACTACTACTACTAGTAGTAGTAGTAGTAGTTGTTGTAGTAGTAGTAGTACAAGAAGAAAAAGTAGAAATAATAACAATAACTATAATAATAATAATAATAATATAATAATAATAATAATAATAATAATAATAATAATAATAATAATAATAATAATAATAATAATTCAAGTAATAATTGTAATAATGTCTTGCCACTCTTTTACTGTTTTATGGTTGAACAGAAGAATATGATGCGCAAACCTGTGTTCATTGTGGAAAACACTTTACCTCGCCACCATATTTGCAAAGACATATTAGCACAATACACGAAGGTTAGTTTTTCGATAAAACAATTATAGTTGATTGGTAATTTATTTTATTTTCCATTTAAAGTTTTATTTATAAAAAAATGTATTTTGTGCATGTCGTGTTTTATGAATTGAGGGTGTTTGAAACCAACGACCGCATTTACATGTTTTATTAAACGCAGCGATCATTTAAATCGGGGTTGTGACATTGTTATGAACAACAATCCAATTATACAAACGAAGAATTGTACAAGGTAGAAAATGCAATTCATCTTGTACTCATTTAGCTGACTGTTCTTGTCTTCGTTGGAATTCTGTAGGTATTGTAAAGAATTTCGGAACTTTAGGTCTAAAGAGATGTCATATATGCTCCACATAGAGGAAAGGCTAACCAAAAACATAACTTGGTATATGACGGACAGTTGTGTAATATGCGGCAGGATGGCACACTGTATTGAATCATATACTCTGCCAATGTTCGAGGCCTGGACAGTACTAGAGGTGTTCTAAATAAGAAGGAAACAAGTCTACTGGATGAAGTTCTTTTTCTAATTTATACAAAGCTTAGTTTGTACCAACAAATGTATATATACAATTAGTTCTCCGCCACAAATATGTATATAATTGTATTGGTGTTTATATCAGGCTCGCAACCTCGATTTGAATAATTATTGTCACCGCCCGCACAGCCTTGTTCCAAAGGTTGATAATTAAGGAACTCTTAGTTTAATTAAATATTAACGAACGAGAGCATAAATTCTTCTCTGGTGACCAACGGACTCTAGTTAATGGTAGTTAAAGCGTTATCCTGACTATTTCCTGTACTAGAAGAGTATCAAAATTCACATCTTGCAAACCAATTAAAGAACTGTTATAAGTTATTCCACTAAAGTGTAAGTTTCGGAGAAAGAGAAAATGGCGATTTAGTACACAAGCATGCTTCAATCGATCATACGCAAATGAAATTCTAACATATTTGTTGCACATTTAGTGCCCCGCTTGATGCTCGTTGATTTTTCTATAATATGACACATTGGAGCCAAATATATATATATATATATATATATATATATATATATATATATATATATATATATATATATGCATTTATATATTTATACTTGTATTTATGTACATGAATAGATATGTATGCATATATGTATGTATGTATGTATTTAGGTATTAAACAAATAGATATGTATGAATTTATGTATGCATGTATGTAAGTATGTTTGCTTTTATGCGTGTTTTTATGTATTTACGTATGTTTTCATGTATGTGGGTTTGCATTTATGTAGGCAAGTTTGTATGTATGTATCTATTTATTCATACCTGCACGAATGGATATATGCTTGTATGTATGCATGTGTGTATGTATGCATACTTGTGCATTTATGTACCTTTTATTTTTGTACTTATTTATGTATTTATGCAGTTACGTTGTTGAACAAGACTACTGAGCGAATTGACATGATTTTGCACTCTGTATTAAACCACTCTCTTGTTAATTGTGTCTTTTAAACTGTATTTTATCTAATTCTTTTATTCTTTTCATTTGAATTGTTTTCTTTTATGTTAAAATGCTGATTATTTCCATTATTAAGGGATTATTTCACGGGAAATAACTAAGACATTAATTTAAGTCAGGCTTCATTACGTAAAAATAAATTTGATGAAGTTGCTTTCTGTAAATTTTATAAGATCTAATGCTTTGAATTTATTTATGATCAACAGTTTCTTACCATGATAATAGGAATTCAACCTAGGAACGCACAACTGTTTCTTTACTAGTTTAATCAATGGATCTGATCATAATATTTTTCTGCCAGATACCGCTCCAAGTAGCCTCCAGCATTTCTTCCGAGCGTCCATACAACTAAAAACGGAAATGAATGTGAAGAAAGCTTTCAGAGATGCATATGTTTCTAATGCAAAACTTTGAATTTAAAGGCTTAAACAAGCCTCGTTCTCTCCAATGAATAAACCCCATAACCTGCTTGTAATATTAGCAAGATCTTTGCTGCCCGCGACGCAGCAGAAGATGATAATCACTGGCTTAATACTTCTGATAAGTTAAAGGTAGTATCAATGTGTGACAACTGCGAATTACATGCTCAGTTCCGAGATATTGGCGGTAGTCCTATCAAGTGATTGCGGCCGCCTTCGTTTTCGTAATGGAACTCATTAAACACTGCCAAAGACTTAATCTGCCAACTTTTGCAAACGGCATGTTCAACAACAAATTAATGAATAGGCATTTTTATGTAATAAACAGTAAATACACTACAGTTGGAAAATGGCAGAGAACGCATTGTCATCCCTTTTGACTTCGATTGAATAAAGTTTTTAGACAGATCTGTTGGTTTGTCATTATCGAACAGACACCGCGTTATATAGTGAAGTAGAATTGAAATTAACATTTATTTTGTTAAATGAACAATGGTTTTCAATAAGGACGAAACCGGTCTACTAGATAAATTGCCTTTTCCTTACTATACAATACCTAGTTTTTCCTGATAAATGTGTATAAATGATAGGTCAGGTGTTTATATGAAGTTCGAAACCTTGATTAAAAGTAATTATCACCGTCCGCGCAACCAATGTTCGTTTAATTGTAAAAATGTTCATTTTAATGCCACTTCTTAATGTAACGTGGTATCTGTTCGACAATGACAGATTGGGAATGTTTAGTTGTATCATTAGGTCTAAATGGATGCTATATTGGCTCTAACTAAAGGAAAGGCTAACCAAGAAACACTAGTTAGTGTATAACTGAAAATTGTGTTGTGTGCGGCAGGGTGGCTCAGCGGTTAGAGTAGGGGGTTCCGAAGTGGACGTATCCAGGTTCGAGCTTTGTACGCGGTAAATTCTGGACAGTACGTGATGAGATCGCAATATGTACGAAACCGGTCTACTGGATGAATTGCCTTTTTCACATTATACAATACCTATTTTATCCTGACAAATGTATGTACATAATGGATCAGGTTTTTATATCAAGTTCGCATTCTTGGTTAAATTTGTTAGTCGGAGTCTTGAAACGACGATAGCTTGTATGAGCATTTAAATTCTTATTCCTAATAGGCAGGTATTGATAGAAATCAAATAAGTTGGCAGACATTTATGTCTTTACATTTTAGGCACACTGAAGTCGTGAATGAATCAAGTCTAATGAGAATACAACTGAAACCAAACATTCGCAATTTGTAAACAAGAAATATTGCATACTAGCAACAACGGAGGTAAACTTTTTTTATAAGAATCAGGTTCAGTTGGTTAGATTGACAACCAATTGTTTCTACAAACATCGATATGTGCAAATGCTAATCATTCAAAAAATCAAAGTTCACCGCATAAGACTGCGTCTATCAACAATCAGACAACAAGAGAGAGCGATCAAGGCTTTAAACAACCAGTATTCTATTAAATTAAATGACCCACAGCCCAGTTCTTTTCACATTATGGCAACATAATATGCTGACGCTTCACTGCCGCAAAACCATGAAATTCATAATTATTTGTGAGTTTAAACAGAACATTACCTCGCCCATTCCTAGTGTGGTTGAGGAAGTGTTAATCTGATCTCTCCTGACTGGTCCGCCTGATAGGAAAGACTCTAGCAGATCTGAAGTGCAATTAGCATACCAAGACGGATCATAAAAGCGCACAAATCAGAGCATCAGCTGTAAGACCCTGTCTTCAGTACGTAGGCTGCTGCCGAGAAAACCACAAGACAGTTGAAATCAATCAAAGTTAGTACATTGAACATTATTTTTTCAAAATTTGAAAAATTGTAAGTTATCACTTGTGTATTTGTTTCAAATAAGTAGTTCGTGATATGAATTTCTGACTTGACAATGCGAATACATTGAATTAACGACATAAAATTGGTAATGAAGAATAAACATTTCTAGTTCTCCATGTTAATATATACATGAATTTCCTACGTCTAACAATAGACAGCTATGTTTACATATTGTAAGCATAAAGTAACCATTGCATAAGATAGCAAATAAAATTGGGCACTTATTATTGTTTGTCTTTATTAGGAAATCTTCAAGTCTTACAAATAACAGACATTGATTGCGCGGGTTGGAATATCAATTATAAAAATAAAGTTTGCGATCGTCAAATAAACACTAATTCTACTGAATCTAACCAATCGAACAACGTAGAAAGACTACCGTCAGTCACACGTAATGAAACGTTTCTATCTTCCTCGATCATCGTCAGAATACGACGGAAAAATGACTAGCGAGGATCAAACCGCAATGCATATATATTGAAATAAAAATTAGATATGCGGTTCTTACCTTAATTAGTATCACATGCACTGTACTTGACTGAAAATACCGGCTGCACAGTTTCTATGCATTAACTTTCTGCAGGTTTCGCTACATGTAGATACGTTATATATTTAAATATTCATTGATTGCACAGATAGTGCTAACAGTTCTTTAAATTAATAGCAATCCCATTTCATTTAACCAGTGGAACAACTTAGTAAACCTACAATTAGTCACATGCACTTATTAGAATTTGCCGCGACCAGATTTCCAACCTGAGCACAGTGTCTTGCAACTCGTCCACTGCACCATTAAAACTCTGCAATACCTGGAATTTCCAGTTATATTCTTACTCTAGTTCTTCTATCTTCCACGAAACTAATGAAGCAAGCGCGTTATTTCCTCTAGCCATAATATTTATTCTTCAGACTGACCTTTCATTAGATATTCTCGTGTCACATGTGTGTGTGTTTTCATTTTCCTAACATAACATACTTGAGACCACAATCATTGCATGGGATCTCATACACTCCTAATGTTTCTAAGGGTTCAAAATTTCCTTTTTGGTTAGGAAGTATGGTGCCTCGTGTAAGGGACTGGTTTAAAACGGTCCTCATATTGTATTTTAAAGCTAATGATTTCACTTTCCTACTTAATATAGAGTCCGGTAATACCATGACCTTCCGCTCTTCCTTCTCCTTATCCGATTTTATGTACCTCAAACTATGATTAAATTTTTCCACGACCTCCATTGTTGCATCTATTAAATGAAGAGGGTAACCATTAGCCATGAATATATTGCGTAGTCTATCTAATTTTAACTTCCTATGCTTTATATTTGTTACCTTAATGTTAATGACTTTGAGATACCGACTTTAATACGATGCGGGTGATTGGACTTGAAATTAAGAAGGATTCCTGAATAAGTGTCCTTTCTATAAATATTCTTCCTAATTTCTGACCATTTCTAATTAATTTGACATCAAAAAATGGTAATTCACCTGATGATTCCCTTTCTAAGATAAATTGGAGTTCGCTCATTCGATTAGCTAAATTTAAGAAATTTACCATTTCATTATCACCATGGTTCTAGATCATTGATATGTCATCCAATAAACGTAGGTACAATTTGAATCTCGGTGGAGTCTTATCCTTCAGATAATTTTTCAAATAATGCATAAAGATATTAGCTATTGGGACTGACAAATGTATTCACATTGGAACGCCTAGAATTTGTTTATAAAATTCCTCCCGAAATTTAAAATAAGTGGAGAACACATCTCCATGACGTATCCAATCGTCATTTTGCTTCCTTCTAATATTAAGGGGTGATCAACTAGAAAACGTGAAAAACAATCCAGAGCCTCAGGTGCCGGTATATTCGTGTACATAGATACTACATCTAAGCTTACTAATCTTTCCTTTTCATCTAGCACACATTTATCAATAATTTCAACCAAATGATATGAGTTTAGTAAGGCATGTTCTAAGAAATAGGAATATTTTCTTATTCTATGTCACAAAAACTTCGAAATTTTATATGCTGAGGAGTGTTAAACATTCACTATAATTCTTAAAGGATTACCAGGCTTATGTACTTTAACTAAACCATAAATTCCAGGTGCAACTGTATCTCTTTGAATAAGAGTGTTACCATGCGTCCAATCCAATTCCTCACTAGCAATCATATTATTGATTAATAATTTTCCTTGCCCTTGTAACTTATCAGTGGGGTCTTTTGTTATTTTAGTGTATACTTCAGCATTAATTAACAGTTCTATCATTTTATTGTTATAATCAGATTGATTCATCAGAACTGTAGCTCCTCCTTTATCTGCCTTTAGACATATAACATTATTTGATACTAAATCCTTTCTGAGACGTTTAATTTCATAGTTAGGCTTAACTTTATCCTCTTGGTGTATTAAAACCATTGAGGCAACGCATAATTCAAATTTCACCATATCATTATCCGAAAAAAGTTGTGCCGTTTTGACTCTGTAATTGAATTCATTTCTATGTTAACATGAGGTTCCTGGCTGTGCAGGCTATCAGCAAATCCTCAATGCATTTAAAATCATCTGCGTGCAAAAGAGAAGTTAACACCGATCTTAGTCTAGTTTTTTTTTCATAATAAGTATAATCTTACGTTTAACTAAATCACGAATCAAAGTTTTTATAATATTTATACAAAGATCATGCTTATGAGACATGCCATAAGAATTTAATTTAAAACGAAAGCATTTAGGAATAACATCATGTTTTAAACAAATACTTACAAAGGAAATATTTGACACTTGCTCACGAGTTGTTGTTTCACCGGTGTACATTTATTATATAATTTAACAACGTTGTAGCTATAATTCAATGCTAAATGTTCCTTGAATTAAGATTGTTTTTGCGAACCTGGATTAATTGAAATTACTTGATCTGCGTTTTGACTAATGCAGCTTTCATTGTTCCAGTAGTTTTCTTTTTTCGACATATTTCGGCTAAACTAATCGATAGCCTTCATCATTCGCAATATACCTCACAAGTTTATCAAACAAAACTAATGAAGCAAGCGCGTTATTTCCTCTAGCCATTATATTTATCCGTCAGACTGACCTTTCATTAGATATTCGCGTGTCACATGTGTGTGTGTTCAATTTCCTAACTGTTATTTTCATCTAACTAATTGAGACTAGAGTGGCTGAATAATAATTTATCAATTGCATGCGTTAACTATTCGTTTTATACACTCAATGTAAAATGCCATAACTGAGATTGCCCTCACACTTTCTGGTGGGGGGAGACCAATAATTCAGAAAATGCGTATGCTAAATTTCAATTCAAACAACGGTTAGTAAAATGCACACACACATGTGACACGCGAATATCTAATGAAAGGTCAGTCTGAAGAATAAATATTATGGTTAGAGGAAATAACGCGCTTGCTTCACTTGTTTCGTTTGTTAAACTTGTGAGGTATATTGCGACTGATGAAGGTTATCGATAAGTTTAGCCGAAATATTTTCAAAAATAAAGAAAACTACTGGAACAATGAAAGCTGCGTTGGTCAGAAATCAAATTTGACTGGCATAAAAGCATAACATCCGGCCTTGAAAAATAACATGTGCGAAAAATACGCCACACCCAATAATTGCGGACACATTCACAATGAAAGCGATGGCACAAAAAAATGGCGTAGTCTAAATTTCACATAACAGACAGACATAGCTTAGAGGGGACTGATCACGATCAATGTACAGGGGGGATTGTTCACGAGAGATATACAGATGGGATTTGATGAGCGAAAATATTAACGAATCCAGATTTATTGCTGTGGATACTGGTAGAAATAAGATTTATTAATAAATTTTATTCTGTGGATTGCGGTTTTTTATATTTAAAAATGGTTAGATTAATAACAATATTTATATATACTAAAGTACGTTTAATTTCTTTGCAGTCATCGTCGCTGTGTAGAACTTCTGCCGATTTTAATGCGTTGTATATATTGTCTACGTATCTTAATATATTGCATTGATTTTAAGTATATTGCCTTTATTTTCTATTTCTTTTCAATGAAACTTGTTTTAATTGCGTCAGCTTTGGGTAGGCGACCTTGTCGTGTCTGCGGTGAATTGTTTAACTCGGCACATTTACTACAACGCCATATGGCTAAAGGTCACGGAGGTAATGTTTCTTTGAAATACTAAAATGCTGGTATTTATTGTTACCACTAGCCCTTTTATCAAAGAATAAGATAAATTATATTAAAGCGTCGAATGTCATCGACATGCATTGATCTGCATGTTTTAATGCAGTGACAAAATTGTGTGCGGAATCATGCTTTTTTTGTTCAGTCTATTTCATGTGTTATCTTATCGTTTTTGATTAAGATGGTAAACGTTTCTTTTGGATTCAACTGAAATTTAATATTATCCCAAAATTGTAAGTTTTGTGCATGCGTTATATGTTATGGTTTAGTAAAATAATTCTTATCTGTGAAAGAAAATAGAAAATTTATTCGTCGACCTAACAATTACGCAGATGGTGGTAACAATTCATTAAATCAAGTTTGCGAGCTTGAAGTCAGCACCAATCCCATTGTATTTAGACAGTCGTCGAACAACATAAAACTACGACCTATCAAATTTCCTCCTCCAGTATCATTACCAGCTTGATGGGCTGTGTGTAGCGGTAAATGGGTATTGCTGTACCTAATATTTTCTTTTTTATTTATACTGTATTTTTATATGCATATGTGTAATTACATACACGTGTATACTAACCTTAATTGGTAAGATTTTTATCACAATTAATGACAATAGGCTATTTATTTCTGAATTAAGTGAAACATTTATATCGATAAATGAATTAGAAATAACCTTTTGTAAAAGTAAAGCTGCCGCTCCATTTTTTCAACTGCTCAACTGGAGTAAAAAACAATCTTATTTATCTATAAAAAATTATCCACACGGAAGAAGAATCCTATCGTATAATGTCTGAACCAAGCGCTTTGCCTATTTCAGTAGACATAAGCTGTTAAAATACCAATATTGCGCTGTCTAATTTATATTTATGGAAAACTGATCAGCACAATGTAACATTCGTTCTACGTTTGAACAACAAATCCAGAATATTATCACAATAGCAGATTTAAGCAAATGTGGTAACCTCGTTCCAAAACCATTCTATTTATATATATTTGACTCAACACTATTTTAATCATAGAATTTGTCTCAGTAACTAAACTCAATATATAACTTTTTATAATTAGCAGACCAATCATTACCTCACCTATACCTCATCACATCTCGTATGCAGAATATTTTAGGGGAGAGAGACAGTATCGAACCTTTTGTTATTTGTTATAACTGTTTTGCTACTATGTCACAGTAATCAAAATTTAAAAATGCTAAAACTAAAACCTTTACTATCATATACTGTATTTTATTTAAAGCCGGGAACTCTAATGTATACAATGGTGTGTGAGGTATTGCGAACATAGCAACAAACTAGTTCAAATATGGAGCAGCAAGTAACGTAGATGGATGGAGAGTGAATGTTATATCGACACTTAGGTGAACGATTAAAGAGAGAAAGATAGAGATAGCCTGGACAACTAACGTTTTTCAAAAAGCTAATCATAAGCACATTGCGAAGTTAATCAACTATTGGAACTAATTGCATAAGAATATTTGCTCATATGACTAAAATAATTCATTATATCTATATACATATATATCTAAATATAATATCGTAAAACCTTTATATATATATATATATATATAAATATATATATATATATATATATATATATATATAAATATATAAATAAATATATATATATATATATAAATAGAGAGAGAGAGAAAAAGGACCATTGATAATTATTAAATATGAATAATTTCTATTCTTATTATATATTTATTTATTACGTTAGTCACACCTTATATCAATATATAAAATACATGTCAATATGTATAAAAACATATATATGAATATAAGCAACAGTATGAGACCAACATCCCTAATCCTATATATATTTATATATATAAATATATATATATATATATATATATATATATACGTTTGCATATTTCAAATTATTATTTTATTCTTTTTTTACTGTTTTTTTTATTTACCAATTAATCAAATTGTATATTTATTTATTCACACCTTATATAAATATATAAAATACATATAAATATGTATAAAAACATATATATATAAATATAAGCAACAGTGTGAGTCATATATATATATATATATTATGTGTATAGAATAAACCTATCAATCTACCCATAGGCCTATCTATATATCCGTCTATCTATCACATTTTGGTTTCCTCTTAAAAGGATACATGGTAGCTAATAACCATGAATATCTTCTCTATGACTAACGTATTATACATTTATTAAGATATTCCTACCTTACATAAATATAGAAAATATAAGCGACATTGTAAGTCAAATGTGTCTTATCTAATGTTCTATCTACTAACACTTGCTAAATCGGTATACCGTCTTTTGGAACATTTTTATTGAGAAAAATAAGTATATAGGAAATTGATATTGGTACAGATCCTTCGCAACCAGTTTTCTATAAGCGAGGTTTTTTACTTAGGTTCCCACTTAATTCATGTTCCGCAGCCTCACGTTTTCTGACCATAGAAAATGCTTCATTAAATATTGGGCCCAATGATTTTTCTACCGATGTTACATTCATTACACCTTTTCCTGATTTTATTTCAATTGACTCTCTAATTAGTCTAGTTAATCTGTTGCGGTTGCAGAGATTGTGTCAGCGGCTTGGAGCGTGTCAACCGTCATTCTTAATTTCAAGACCCGATTTAGAAAAAAACAGGCTAGGTTTCACCTAACTCAGCGTTATTATCTCCAGAAGTCAATGGAATGTCAAATACTACTTAAGCACAGAGGCCATTTCTGGCAGAATAGTTGAGAGTAAATGCGTGCACATGGATGACTCTCAGGCGAGGTTGATTTCGCATAATCTAGCTTATGCCAAACGAATTTTTATTTATTATTCACGTAGTCTTTTCAGAAAAATTGGATAGTAAATGCTGTTTCGTATTGTATTCAAAATGGAGCTGAATTACCTTCAAAGAAATATTTTTACATCTTATTCATAGAGTGCGCTGGATGGCGCATTGTACTGAGTCCCAGACTCCACAGCCAATGTGCCCCGGTTAGAGCCCTGTCCGCGGAAAATATCGGGAAAGCGCTTAACGAGTTCATAATAAGTACGAAACAGGTCTATTGAATGAACTTAATTTGCTACAGTACGCATTACTTAATTTATACTGACAAAGATGCATACAATGAGATTGGTGTTTATATCAAGCTCACAAACTTAATTTAAACTTTTGTAATCTCCATTCACGCTCTCAGTGATCAGTTCAATATCAGATAAAGTCTTAATCTGTCATATAATGTAAATAATTTAACTGATTTGTGTTGTCTGACAAATAATATGCGGAATTTAATATACGTTTGTCTAACATATTCTCATTCTTTTTATTGTGCGTCGACAGTTGGAACGGAACTATTATGTAAATTTCAACTAACAGCGTTGTGACTGTTGATTATGTGTCTGGTGTTTGTATCAAGCTCGCATTCTTCACTTAAATAATTATGATTGGAGCATAGTAGTTGGGCATATGTGTGAACATCTAGTTGAATCAGTGATTTTCTTCCTCTGGCAAATACAGCAAAATGTTATTTTTTTCTTCAGGGAATGAACATGAAAAACTTAAATTCCATTCAAATACGCCAAGCATATGCTCATTGACCATTTATTTCAATCAGTGGGTTTTCGCTCTTTTTCTCGTAGTGATTAAGAAAAAAAATGAATCCACAGTAATTTTAGTTGACCACATTATTAGTGTAGATTACGTTTAATTCTCTACTAATCAGGTACGAGTCGAATATCTGAGGCAGCCAGAACTTTACATACGAGATGTGCTTGCACGGGTAAAGCCGGAATTTCTACAGCAGCGCTATCAGTTACCAGCGTTCGCTCCGGACGCCGCAGAGAAACTACACGCCAGCATATATGCAGCAGAATGTCAAGACGTCGGATATACACGACCGAAAGCCGAAACCGATTGTGATGTGAGTTGTGAAGATTCGAAGAAACTACCTTGCAGCTATCCGGCAGAGGCGTATTGGCCAGCTAATGCAGACTTATTTCTAGAATTGGTGGCTAAACAATCAGGAAAATTATTGAAAGTACGTGATTTGCAATAAATTTCTACTGTACTTTACTTTACTGCGGCTGACTCCTTTTGGAGGATAAGCCGGCTCCATTTTCATGGAGTTTCTTGGGAATTTGGTACAAGTGGTGTCCCCTCACCACTCGGAAAAATTTCTACTGTGCCTTTTTGTCGCAGTTACTGATTTCAATATTAACCCATCATGGACTGGTAAATATCTTTTATATGTGTGTAGGCAATGCGTTGAATAGCAATAGGACGAAATATTGTATAACTATAAAATTTTTTCTGCCGATGAATAATTTGTTGACCATAATCTTTAAAAATGTAATGGCTCACTCATATCGACCAAATGCTTCATTCGGTAGAAGCGGTGTTACATATTTTTGACATCGTAATGACATTCATGGATATTCCAATGCCGCGGTTTGCGTACGCGGGTAGTAGCTTTGCACGGACAGTTTCACAAAGATCCGATTGATCACAATTTCCAATTTTGTTTTGTCTTTGATCGGGTTGAGTTTTTATTCGTCCCAATGGAAATGCGGTTCTATCACATCTTTGTTTACTGGCGACGTTTCGGTGCCTACTTTCCAGCACCATCCTCAGGCCACTATACACAGCACAATACTCACAATAGCAGATTTAAGCAAATGTGGTAACCTCGTTCCAAAACCATTCTATTTATATATTTTTTGACTCAACACTAGTTTTAATCATAGAATTTGTCTCAGTAACTAAACTCAATATATAACTATTTGTAATTAGCAGACCAATCCTTACCTCAGCATAATTCTATATATTATATATATATATATATATTATATTATATATATATATATATATATATATATAATTGACTCACACTGTTGCTTATATTTATATATATGTTTTATACATACTGACATGTATTTTATATATTGATATAAGGTGTGACTAACGTAATAAACAAATAATAAGAATAGAAAATATTCATGGTTAACAATTTCCAAATGGCTTCTTCAAAAAAATATATATATATATATATATATATATACATTAATAATACTTATTTATTAGGTTATTCACACCTTATATTAATATATAAAATACATATCAATATGTATAAAAACATTTATATAAATATAAGAAACAGTGTGAGTCCAATATCTCTAATCATATATACATATATATATATATATATATATATATATATATATATATAATGTATATAGAATAAACCTATCTATCTTCAGATAGGCCTATCTATATATCCGTCTATCTACCACATTTTGAGTTCCTCTTAAAAGGATACTTGATAGCTGTTAACCATGAATATCTTCTCTAGGACCAACGTATTATTCATTAATTAAGATATTCACACCTTGCATAAATATATAAAATATAAGCAACAGTGTGAGTCAAATGTCTAATCTAATGTCCTATCTACTAACCCTTGCTAAATCTGTATACCCTCTTCTGGAACATTTTATTGAGAAAGATAAGTATATAGGAATTGATATTGGTACAGGTCATTCGCAATCAGTTTTCTATAAGCGAGATTTTTTACTTAGGTTCCCACTTAATTCAGGTTCCGCAGCCTCAAGTTTTCTGACCGTAGAAAATGCTTCATTAAATATTGGGCTCAATTTTGAGGAGATTAAGGGAAATATTCGAACTAAACGGCTATCCGTCAAGTATAATAGATAGATTAAACATAATAAAAAACGTAAAGAAGGAAACAGAACCGGATAAAAACAAAATTATGGTATTACCTGATTCAAAATTGAGCAGAAAAATTAGAATAATAGCAGCTAAATACAATATTTAAAAAGTTTTAAGACAATCGTTTACTATAGGCAATAAACTACCTAACCAAAAAGAAAGAGTAGAACCCCTCGAGACATCAGGAGTATATGCGATACCTTGCAAAGAATGTAATCTCAGGTATATAGGCGAAACCATGCGACCTATAAAGGTTCGTAGAGGTGAACACAAGACAGCCTGCAAATATGGACACATTCAAAGATCAGACCTAGCTAGGCATTCGAAGGAAACGGGTCATGAAATAGACTGGGAAGGATGTAAACGCATCGCGTTATGCAACCGCAAAAGATTAACTAGACTAATTAGAGAGTCAATTGAAATAAAATCAGGAAAAGGTGTAATGAATGTAACATCGGTAGAAAAATCATTGGGCCCAATATTTAATGAAGCACTTTCTACGGTCAGAAAACGGGAGGCTGCGGAATCTGAATTAAGTGGGAACCTAAGTAAAAAAACCTCGATTACAGAGAACTGATTGTGAATGAACTGTACCAATATCAATTCCTATATACTTATCTTTCTCAATAATAATGTTCCAGAAGAGGGTATACAGATTTAGCAAGGGTTAGTAGATAGGACATTAGATAAGAGACTGTTGCTTATATTTTATATATTTATGTAAGGTAGGAATATATTAATAAATGAATAATACGTTAGCCCTAGAGAAGATATCCATTATTAACAGCTATAATGTATCCATTTAAGAGAAATTCAAAATGTGATAGATAGACGGATATATAGGTAGGCCTATCGGTAGATAAATAGGTTTATTATATATATATATATATATAAACGGACATTAATCATTTTATACATTACCATTAAAATTAAATATTTATTTAAGATGGTTAAAAAAAATAATAAAAAAAATAAATATATATACATATATACACATATATATAATTATATATACAAGACATTTAACTCACACTGTTGCTTATATTTATATATATGTTTTTATACATATTTATATGTATTTTATATATTTATATAAGGTGTGAATAAATAAATATACAATTTGATTAATTGATCAAAAAACAGCAAGAAAAGAGAAAAATAAGAATTTATTAGAAATATTGAAACGTATGTATATATATATGATTATAGATATTGGAGCCACACTGTCGCTTATATATATATATATGTTTTTATACATATTGATATGTATTTGATATATTAATATAAGGTGTGCATAACCTAATAAATATTTATTACTAATGTGTATATATATATATAGATGATTAGGGAGGTTGGACTCATACTGTTGCTTATATCCATATATATGTTTTTATACATATTGACATGTATTTTATATATTGATATAAGGTGTGACTAACGTAATAAATATATAGTAAGAATAGAAAATATTCATGTTTAACAATTAACAATGGTCCTTCCTCTAAATATATATATATATATATATATATATATATATAAAGGTGTTACGATATTATATTTAGATATATATGTATATAGATATAATGAATTATTTTAGTCATATGAGCAAATAGTCTTATGCAATTATTTCTATGAGTTGATTAACTTCACATTGTGCTTACGATTAGTTTTTTGAAAAACGTTAGTTGTCCAGGCTATCTCTATCTTTCTCTCTTTAATCGTTCACCTAAGCTCGCTATAACATTCACTCTCCATCCATCTACGTAACTTGCTGCTCCATATTTGAACTAATTTGTTGCTATGTGCGCAATACCTCACACACCATTGTATACATTAGAGTTCCCGGCTTTAAATAAAATACAGTATATGATAGTCAAGGTTTTAGTTTTAGCATTTTTAAATTTTGATTACCGTGACATAGTAGCAATACAGTTATAACAAATAACAAAAGGTTCGATACTGTCTCTCTCCTCTACAATATTCTGCATACGAGATGAGATTACGTATACCGGGAATTTGAGATAGGTGAGGTAATGATTGGTCTGCTAATTATAAATAGTTATATATTGAGTTTAGTTACTGAGACAAATTCTATGATTAAAAATAGTGTTGAGTCAATTATATATAAATAGAATGGTTTTGGAACGAGGTTACCACATTTGCTTAAATCTGCTATTGTGATCAGTGTTGTGTTGCCTGAGGATGGTGCTGGAAAGTAGGCACCGAAACGTCGCCAGTAAACTAAGATGTGATAGAACCGCATTTTCAGTTGAAAAAAGAAGAATTCAACCCGATCAAAGACAAAACAAAATCGGAAAGTGTGAGGAATCAGATCTTTGTGTAACTGCCCGTGTACAACTATTACCCGCGTACGCAAAATGCGGCATTGAACCAGTACCAATGACCGGTTGTTTCATACACGGAATTAGTTGAACCGAGGTCTACCAAACTTTGTATAAGAAACTGGCCTTGTCAGTTAATGGTCGCAGTTTGTCGTGATCTTTGAATTTAGTAAAATATGCCAACTGCCGTTTTAGCGTGGATTACGATGCACTGACTCCTCGATCTTACTGCGAAAGCCAGCAAAGCACTTTAAGAAAGAATGCACGACGTATGAATATCAGTATAATCACAAGTCCATTGGCATCGAGGGCTGCCAAAATTTTTGTTTTAGAAATGATGTCTGAAAAATTATTACGTGGGATCGTCTTAGTGTTCTGTAGAGTAGAATTAACCTAACAATTAAACACAATCGGATCCTTGTGAAACTGTTTGTGTAAAGCTAGAAACCGCGTACGCAAAACACGACATTGGAAAATATGAAGCTGGCACTCAACAATTAAATTTTTTTAAATACTTGATTTAAAGAATAACGATAGAAGTCGGTTTGCTCGTGAATGCTGTGGATCGGTGTTAAATGACGACGTTTAATGCAGCACACAGAAAAACCTGATGCAACTTTAGTTAGCTGAAATGGTTTTACTGTTTATTTTTTGATGATTATACAAATGACGCTTAAGTGGAACGAATTTTCAGTTAAAATTAAGACAATCATTTTCTTGATATCACTGTTCTGATCCTATTAAAGCATGGTCTGAGCAGCATTCTGCTTCTGTTTCTTATATTTCCTGTTATATCAATAACACTCTTTTAGTTGCAATGGTTATAGTGGGCGGTGATCATATCACTGAGCCCAATATCGGATTGCCAAATATGGAAAATATTATTGACGTGCGTTGGATAAATTTATAAATGGAATTATGTTGCGTATATGAAACCATTCTACAAGTTCCAACGAGCATTAGGGAATAGGGTGCACCAGCCTTATCTACGCGTTAATGAATTTTGAACTTTTGGTTCCAAGGTGTTTCCTCAAAACGGTAAAGGTGTCGGTGTTCTCCTTAACTAACAAGCTGAAGTTTGCTTAGTTTGAAGGATCCATTTGAACGAAGATAAGTTCTACTATGCACAATGCAGTTACTACTTTATGTGACATTGTAGGCCTCTGTAGAAATGACAATTGGTTCTGTGTAATATTTATGGATTTTCTCGAAACAAAGCGCCAAATTCCACCTGACAGTGCAGTGTACTCTACTGATTTTGACCAGAAATCTTGAAGAGATGGCAGAAGCGTTTGCATTGGATAATAGTCAGCGTTCCAACTTATTTGCACAATGAGTCCGAGAAAATTAAGAGTTAGGGAAGCTATAAAGGAACATAACAACATTCTAATAAACGATAAAGCAAATTTTCTTGATAGGTGGGCTGAACAATTCAAGGATCAATTTTCTTGGGCATGTGTGTAATTGCCGATTCTCGAAAGCATGCCTGTATCAACAGTAGAGAATTTCAATCTCGAAGGAGCATCAGGGTTAAAAGAGACGGGCGTAACCATATCTCTTAAACGACTCGAAGTTGTAGGCCACGATTATTTTTCCGAGTTTATTTAGGAATGGTGGCGATATAATTTTGAGAGCGTTGACTAACCTTTTTTGTAGTATATGGAATTAGGTGACCGTACCGCTTGCCACCATCATTACTTTTTCCAAAAAAACAAGTGTAATTCGTGAGATAACTATCGTGCTATAAAATTGAATTCAGTCGTATCTAGGCTATTTACTTCCATTAAATTACACAGACCTTAGTACAACTACTGGAGAACAACAAACCGGATTCGTTCAGGTTAAATTTGTATAAATAACGCTTTTATCTTAAAGCAAGTTCTTGAATGGCGATTTGTATATCGCCGTCTCAAAATGGCCGTCTTTTTAGACTTCAAGAGTTCAAATGATTCGGTGGATGGCAATGTTTCATTCGATATTTAATCGAAAGTTGGTGGGCGTTCCATATTTAAAATTATTATACACAAACATCTATGGTCTCGTTTTGGTCTACAACGAATTAACACACAACTTTATTATCATCAGTGGTGATCGTCAGAATTATTCACTTTCTCCTTTTTTGTTTAATTTTATAATCGATGCTATAATCGAGCAACTAGGTACTCTTTCTCACAAATCACTGTATTATTTTATGTGCATAAATGATTGTTTATCGTTATTAAAAAATCTTGCTATTTTGTTTCTCTTCATATGGTGATTGTCACAAAACGACGCATATCTTAAAAGGTAGCGACATTACGTTTACTTGCAATTACATAAAACCAGAAATTATTGGCAAAGTCTAATGATAATTATCAATTTAAACGCATAAATTATCGGTCAACTTACGAAGCCAATCGACCAGACGGTTATAAGCTAGAGTAAAATAATACCACAATTTAAACGCCTGTGCCAAATTGACTAGTGGGCTGACATCTGTAATTATGTAGCATCTCATTAAATTATCTCCTGTATTTCAATTGGCCTTTGCGTTTAAGAACTTGCTAAATGCCACAATAGATGTGAGCTGAGATCTATGAGGAATCAAAATTCGAAACCCGATTTATGTATGCAGAAAAAAATGTTAGCTATGCCAGCAAATGATTGGACATTTCCATTTTTAACACGCTCTTCCTGTTTGCATTACCTGTTTGTTTTTATTTAATAAAATATATTAATATGCTTATTTATAGATAGTTGATGACAGCCTGAGAATCACATGCTCCTGGCAAAATTTTATTTTATGGTATAGGTACTATGAACTGCTTTGAAAATGTATGAACCTATTTTGCCACAATATATATCTTTTAACTTGCTACTAGAATTTCAGAAGTAGACAGAACCGTTTTATTAAAATAGTGATTGACTTAGTAAAGTCGACTAGGATTAAAAGCTAAATTAAATGCCTAAAAAATAATGAATCCGATAGAGGCAACACTTTGTTATTTGCAAGGCGAAAATAATTATACGAGCTACGTTTTACTTAACAAGGTTTGTAATAACTATGGTGACATTTCCTTGCTAAATATTTCGATACTAATTAGAAAGTAACTCCGACGGTCGACAACTCATCATCATGAATAGATCAAATAAAAAATGGTCAAAACCGCTTCATTCAAGCTTGCGACTGATTAGTAAGTTTAAGTGGATAGACGTTAATCATAATGTTATATATAATTAAACATACGCGTACTTACATCAAAATGGACTTACAGTGAATGCATACTAATTCATCTGTGTTCGAGTCAGGCTCAAGTGTTAAGGTCATGTACATGTATGTAGCCTACACACTTACTGAAACTTTAATGTCACTATTTAATATTTATTTAATAGATTTGAACATGTAAGATGTGGTTATTACAAGTAATATTAATTTGATGTAGGGATAAGTGATCATGCGTAAACTTCTCAAAAAGCAAGGCTGTATTTAATAATCGGTTTTGCTTTAATACGACTCAGCATGATCTATGCAGCCACGAGCTTTCACCAAATGTATAAAAGTCATACAGTGAAACAATCATTGATTGCGCCAAAGGTGATAGAAAATCTTTAGATCAAGTTTGCGAGCTTTACACGAACACCAACCCACTTGTATTTAACTTGTCGTCGAACAACATAGCCATAGAATTATAGTGAATGTACAACACTCCCCAACATATAAAATTTCAAAGTTTTTGTGACATGGAATTAGAAAGTATTTCTATTTCTTAGAACATACCTTGCTAAATTCATATCATTTGGTTGAAATTGTTGATAAATGTGTACTAGATGAAAAGGATAGATTAGTACGCTTAGATGTAGTATCTATGCGCACGAATTTACCGGTACCTAAGGCTCTGGATTGTTTTAGACGTTTTCTAGTTGATCACCCCTTAATATTAGAAGGAAGCAAAATGACGATACGACACGTCATGGAGATGATGTGTATTTGTATGTCCTCCACTTATTTTAAATTTCGTAAGGAATTTTATAAACAAATGAACGGCGTTCCAATGGGACAACCTTTGTCGGTCCCAATAGCCAATATCTTTATGCATTATTTGGAAAATAATCTGTTGGATAAGACTCCATTGAAACCAAAACTGTACCTACGTTTCTTGGATGATATATTACTGATCTGGAACCATGGTGATAATGAAATGGTAATTTTCTTAAATTTAGCTAATCGAATGAGCGAACTCCAATTTACTTTAAAAAGGGAATCATCAGGTGAATTACTATCTTTGGATGTCAAATTAATTAGAAATTGGGAATAGATATTTATAGGAGGGACACATATTCAGGAATCCTTCTTAATTTCAAGTCCAATCACCCGTATTGTATGAAAGTCGATATCTTTAAGTCATTAACATTAAGAAGTCTTAAGTGAACAAATATAAAGCATATGAAGTTAGAATTAGGTAGACTACGTAATATATTAAAGGCTAATGGTTACCCTATTCATTTAATAGGTGCGACAATGATAGGCGTCGTGAAAAAATAAATCCTAGTTTGAGGTACATAAAAGCGGATAAGGAGAAGGAAGAGCGGAAGGTCATGGTATTACCGGACTCTATATTAAGTAGGAAAGTGAAATCATAAACTTTAAAATACAATATAATGGCCGTTTTAAAACAGTCCATTACACTTGCCACTATACTCCTTAACGAAAAAGAAAAGATTGAACCCTTAGAAAAATCAGGAATGTATGAAATCCCATGCAATGATTGTAGTCTCAATTATGTTGGTGAGACCACGCGCCCATTCAAAGTAACAAGAGGTGAACATAAAACTGCGTGTAAGAATGGACATATTGCTAAATCTGATCTAGCTCGTCATGTAGTGGAGACTGGGCATACTATCAACTGGGAGGAATGCAAACGCATAGCAATATGTAATCCTAATAGGGTGACGAGATTGATTAGGGAATCTATCGAAATTAAATCTTGAGATAATATTATGAATGAAACAGCTGTTGAAATATCGTTAGGTCCGATTTGGAATTCCGCATCAGCTAATGGCAGGAAAAGGCGGTTGCATGAATTGTAAACTGAAGCTAGCTCCAGTAAAAGATTGAGAACATCGGATTAAGATTGACTAATTAGTGGGCTTATTGTTCAAGTAATGAATAATCAATTATTAAGAATATAGTTAAATACTGTTTGTTGCGGAGAACTAATAGATATGCAAGTATGTATTGGGTGTTGCGAAACTAGTAACAAATTAGTTCAGATGTGATCAGAAGGATAAACCAAAGGCAGCATGAACGGAAAGTATAATCTCATGCATATTCGTTTCGTGTTTACTGGCGAATCATCAGTAGGAGCCGGTATTACGCCCTTTAACCACTATATATTTGGTCGAAGAATGTCGCCATAAGTACGAAACGAATGTGCATAAGATTATACTTTCTGTTCATGCTGCCTTTGGTTTATCCTTCTGGTCACAACTGAACTAATTTGTTACTAGGTTCGCAACACCTAATACATACTTACTTATTAAGAATATAGTCTTTCTAAATTTCATCTCTAACTATTCGTTTGATTTTAAAACTTAGTGATTTGAACCCTAATTTTGTGTTTTGCAACCCACCCTACCTATTGAGATTATTCTAATAACACAGCATTTAGAAGTAATAATTTGTTTGACGCATGCAAAGGGTAAATTAATGTCTATTGAGTTTAGTTTCATTTAGATATACGTACATATGTATCAATTATATTTTAACGAAGTTTTTTTAGCTATGTATACAAATACACATACACATACGTGGCGTGCGCCTATTTAATGGTATGCCAATTACCTTTATTAACTTGTCTATCTTGAGTGCAACCCTAATGGTTGGAATTGGAATTTAACATGTGCGTTTGTCTTTCGGACTTCTAGTTTTATCACTTATTTCATGTTTTTATGACGAGTGTTTCTGAATTATTGGCCTCCCTCCCACCTGAAAGTGATGGCCATCTCTGTTACGTCATTTTACATTGACTGTAAAACGAATAGTTAACGCATGCAATTAATAAATTATTATTCAGCCACTCTGGTCTCACTTAGTTAGATGAAAACAACAGTTATGAAAATGCACACACAATCACATGTGACTTGCGAATATCTAATGAAAGGTAAGTCTGAAGTATAAATATTATGGCTCGAGGAAAAAACGCTCCTGCTTCATTAGTTCCGTTTGTTTAACTTGTGAGGCATTTTGAGACTGATGAAGACTATCGATAAGTTTAGCCGCAATATTTTAGCATAAGAAAACTACTGAAACAATGAAAGCTGCGTTAGTCAAAACGCAGATTAGGTAAAAAACATAGCACAACTACCGTCAGCCACACTTACTGACTCATTTCGACGTTCCATGGTCACCACCAGAGTACGACCAAAAACCTCCTATCGTGAATCAAACTACTAGACATATATGCTGAAAGAAAATTAGATATGCAGCTGTCACGTCAAGATCAAAACGCCAAATAAAGAAATCTGGTGGTATATTTTTAATGTTTAAATACAGGATGTTAAAAGCAACAGCTAATTTGAAAAGTAACTGCGACTTAAAATGTCTTAGAACCTTTTATACATTAAGACAGCACAACTAAAATTAAGTGGTGTATTCGAATTGGATTTTCGTACAAATATGTAGAAATAAAAAAAAACAAAAGTGAATGTAAAACTAGGTTCCGTACAAATATTATTGTCTTCAACAACGATAAAGTTACTTCTGGCTAATTCTGAGAGGTAGCTGCACCAAAACGATGATTAACATATAACAGCATTGCCTCTCAACCTATGCAGTTTTTCTCTAAATCAGGTATGCGAGCTTGCAGTAAACACAAGTCCCATTATATATATCCAGTCGTCGAACAAAATACCGAAAATACCGTCAGTCTTACGCACTGACGCGTTTCGACTTTCCATGATCATCATCAGAGTACGACTAGCGATGATCATCTTCAGCTAGATCACGATTAAGAACTAAAGGCGTTTAATCAGTCTCTCTTTAATGGCCTTCTATTTCTTTATTCCTCGTTAACTGTAACTTTTAGACTTTAAATTTACGTATTATGCTACCTGATTTTTGGATGCGATTCATTGTCTTCATATATTTTGAAGTATGACATTAATGTCAAAACTGCTCTACGACAAAAGATGCATAGAAATAAACAATCATTGATTGCGTGGGTGGTGGTAAAAATACTTTAAATCAAGTTTGCTAGCTTAAAGTAGACACCAATCAAAATTTATTTAATTAGAGGTCGGAAAACATAACAAAACT